>CAKNYM010044296.1:0-16651 GCA_932195095.1 Andricus curvator | reverse complement strand
CTTTCGAGTTCGAACTGCTAATCTATAATAATAATAATAATACATGCCACTAGACCTATTTTCATACAATGAACACACAGTAGACAGACACAAAAGCAAAATAAAAAAGAGAAATGTTATATAGAGTCACAGAAGGAAGAAAGTATAATATTTTGTAAAAATCAAACTAGGAATAGACTGTGTCACATGAAGTAGCCTTGTAAGACACATGTTTATTATTTCAAAATTCTCTCTCTCTCTCTCTTTGTGTTTAAGACCACATCATCATTAATTAAAACAGCACAGGAGCGCTGTCCAGTTTTGTCGGGGGGGGGGGGGGCGTCAACAAAAAACTTGTACCATCAACGCAGGAGCGTTGATTTTTCCACCCCGGTGAGATGTCACATATAGTGACTTTCAACCCATCAAATTATCTCTCCCAACGATCGCGGGAACGGAAGCAATTCAGCAAAAATGGATAGCATTAGATTGTCGCACAGCCTCGCGGTGTGCGACGTTAAGCGCGGAAGAATACGCGAATCGGTGAGATAGGCCCCTCGTCTCGGCAGTCTAAACTTAAACTTCATAAGGTAAAGAGCACACAGAGAGAGAAAGGAACAAATAAGAAACGATTACTGAATAAATGTCAAGTTCGTATGGAAATAGAAGGCTAATGATTTATATCTTATAGTCGAAACATAAAATCCAGTCAAAAAAAAAATTTTTCCTTACAATCTCCCACATTCATTTCTGACAATTTTGTAAATCTTTCTAAATGTTTTAAAATATTTTCTTGAAATTAATATTTCAAAATAAAAAATCATTGTTAATTTTCCAAGGAATCCTAAGGAAATGTTTTTTTATTCTTTTGCATACTTTTTTTACGTTCCGACTTATATAAATTGGATCTAGTAGCTTCCTTCTAGAGGCCCAAACTGACCAAATACATTTTTAACACTAACCTTTTTTTTATTGATTATTGTCAATGATCTACTTGTTTAATTTTTGTGAGTTCTATATTTTTACATATTTCCTCGTCCGCTCTATAACTTGATATGGGATGTTAGGGATATTTAGATGAAAATCATTCTAAATCAACTAAATAGAATATACATAGAAGCAGGCATGTTTGATATAACATTAATAAAATCGTACAAATGAAACGATACTACATTACCAATTCGTTGTAATCCTTAGTTTTCTATCCTATTCTACGATCCTCGATAGATGAGAAAAGAGAAAGAAAAAGAGGGATATCACCTATCTATCTTTCTCTATTTTATTTATCGAAGACATGCACTTCAACTTTTCATAGCCAGGTCACTTTCGCTATTCTTGTCCTTACGCGTTTGCGCGCACCCACATCGTTTATACTTCAATAGTATAATTCACAACAGTTCTTAGTGGGCTCTGAACCTAAATTCCTGGGGATACTTTTAAATCCTCCAACAATTTGCTAATTCTGTGGTGAATTAGACTATTTTGAATACTTTACAATAATTGCTTTATTTCCGTTTTGAGTTTCGGAATTAAAGAAATTATCTGGCGATTTCTCGCGTTACTCTTTAACCTTTTCCACCTCTTTCTGCGCACTATACCGATAATAGTGCGGGATTTCGCAGACTCCTCGTCGTGAATTTTCTACCACGTTACATGCAGGTACCCGGACGTGCCCACGGGCAATTTCAAAATTATGTTTTGATTGGAAAATTATTTCAAAATTCCTTGGCAGAGCTACAGTTGCCCCTGATATTAAATTTTAAGAGCTAACCCCTGGAGGTGGGAATTTATCAAGCGGTTTTACGTCCGACCCAACAAACGAATTAGATAACAAAAGAAAATCCCGCGTACTTAATAATTTTTGCTGAAGTTCTGATGTTAAATCGAGTGGCGCCTCAGGACCGCGGACAGGTGCCGTTAATCGCGGATAAATTTAAGTTCAATTCACTCATCACGATCATCAGGTCGGATTTGGTTATTGGGTGGGGTGATTTTGTTTAGTAGGAATTTCGAAAGTAGAGCGACCGAAGAAACCGATGTAAGAATATTAACAATTTGCTGAGTATGACGGCATTCCTCAATATTTGTCAATCTTTTGCCAGAGAGATGTAATAGAATTTGTTTCATTTTGAAACGCTATTGGGCAATTTCGAATTCCTACATAGCTTTGAAATTATTTTACAGGAAGAGGTTTTTTAATGGGGACCTCCTTCTGACCGTGATGTGCACATTCACATTTTTCTGCATCTTTATTTCTTAATATTCTGTCCCTGATTTAGATTTAATTTTGAAATTGACAGCGAGTACTTGTATTCTGCAACGTGAGGAGGATTTAAATTAGTGTGAGTGTACGGCCCGTGCCCTGCTGCAATGCATGCAAGCACAGCATGTGTGTATATTGCTTCGCAGCCACCTTCGTTGTTACTTCTCTTTCTTAATTCTTTCTCTTTTCTCATTTCTCTGCCATTTCTCAATAGTTATGATTTTAAATCAAGTTTTCTTCAAATTATCTTTTGATTTTCTCAAAATTTAGGCGGCTACACCAAAATTTAATTTTGTGTAGGCAGGCACGTAACACCCACCACGAAAAATTTGTTCATCGTCCCCGATGATTTTAGATAATTTCAAGAATTTATCTTTATTCAAAACTTGAAATCGGCGTACACAATTGTCGTTTTACTAATTATTGGTATATCTTATCTCTGTGTTCATTACCATTTGAATTATATAACAATTAGAACCAACTCGCTTTTCAGTGAGGGTATCTTGAATGTTTTTTATTCGGCCCCTAATCATTGTGGCCAGAATTTTAGTACAGTTAATCGTTAAATAATTAAATGTAACATTTCATTTCGTTACCCATGCACAATAATTTTCCCCTAGCTATTCTAGTTTAACCTTTCGGTAGTCGCGCCTGTTCTGCTCACACGAATAGTCGCGCGTTGTACTTTTTACAACACCCATGTTTTGTCGTGTTATTGAAATCCATCAAGCTAGCACCTCCACAATCGAAATTCCCAAATTTTGTTGTATCAGATTTTTGGGCTTTTTTTGGACTGTATTACCGATTTTTGAGCTCCACTACTTTTTTGGAAAATTCAAATTTTGTGTGGAGGTTCTGGCTTGACCCAAGCCAGCACCTCCACTACATAAAAATTTGAAAAAATTAAAAATCAAAGACGACAGAATTTTGGGCTCTTGAACGCGCCAACAACCAATTTCTAAAAAGTACCCCTACCGGAAATAAAACTATCCCCTATATAAAAGCTCAAACTAGGAAGAAAAAAAGTAGACCACAATTTTGGGTTTATTTTGGGCTCTCGAATTCACGGAAAAAAGTTCAAAAAACCACCCCCTATGTGCAAAAAAATCACCCTCCTGTCAAAAATAAAATCTGAAAAAAGTAAAGTCCATCATAATTTTTGGCTTATATTGGGCTCTCGAATGCATCAAACAAAATTATCGAAAACCACCCTATATACAAAAAAACAACCCCTAAGTAAAAACTCAAACATGGAAAAAACAAAATAGGAAGTAGTGTTCGGCTATTCTTGAACTCACGAATGCTTGATTTTTTGTTTGCAAAAACCACCCCTACATCTAAAAAATCAAACGCCTATCTATGAATTCAAATTTGAATTTTCAAGGAGCCCAAAAATCAGAGACTCTGTTCACCATATAAAATTCTGAGTCTCAGACATCAGAAACTTCATTTACAAAGTAAATTCCTGAAAAATATAATTCTTTGACAAAGTCAAATCTGCCCGGTACCAAGGGGTTGCTTTTTAACGTTCAGGGTAGTTGCCCAAAATTTGGTGTTGCAATTTTTGAGGAGCCCAAAAATCAGAGACTCTATTCACACTATGAAATTCTAAAAAAGATTGTTTTTTGACGAAGTCATATATGCGTCGTGTCAAGGGGGTTGCTTTTGAACGTTAAGGGTTGGAGACCAAAAATCGATGTTTTGTATTTTTGAGGAGTAAAGTGGTGACGGAAGAGAGGGGGAAGGCATACATGGCGGTCGCACGTCTCCCGTGCATTCGAGTTGCGACTTGTACCAAAAAAATCGGTACTGTTGTATTTTTTACAACAGCGCGACTGCCGAAAGGTTAATCTAAGTTTTGCTAAATCTAATGCGATTGGAATTTGTAGCATCTGAATTGAGCTATTTTAGTTTCCACTTGAGATACCTGATTCAGTCTATTACGAATTCGCATCGCTTTCCTTTTGTAAAATTGTCGATTAAAATTTTCCAGTTAAAATTTGTCGAATTTTTCTGATTATCAAATCATTAATTTACATTTTTTTTCTTTGTTGCCGAAGTTTTGGTTGATTTTAAATTGACGGTTGTGCGGCAAAATTGGTTCTGTTTAGTTTGTGTTTGTTTCGATAGTAAGTTGGCATGTATGGCCTTATGAAACAACTTAGGAACTAAAATAGGTAATTAAAACACTTTATATTTTGCTTACATTATAATATGCACATAGCAGTGCACAACAATCATGTTATAGAAATCGTATACATGTATACTAAAGTTGATAAAACATAGTGCTCATTAAAAATTCAAATACGATTATTTCAAAATGTGCTCATTCTAGCTTTCACCTTCACAATTAGTTTTAGGAAAATAGCACCGTTTACCGAAAAATTAAATACATGTGAAGTGACTTTACAAGTTAGGTTGCGATTTTTCGATTCTACCTTCATTATTTTGTGGAATTTGTAGTATGATAAAAGTTACTACAAATAATTTTAGAATACCATTTTCACATATAAAAATTAGGATATAACGGATTTTTAGTTACAAGTGCTTGTAAATAACTTTCAGTTATCAATACATGGAATTTAAGTTACAGTTGTAATTTAAATGTGCTTGAATTTTTCGAGAATTTTCTAACAGTGTAAGGTGATAATATAAAATTCGTCATATTTCTTTCAATTAAAGTTTTCCACTTGAAATACAAAGTAGTTTATATTTAATTAGAAAAGAACATAATATTTTATTATTCAGAATACTAGTTCCTGTGTCGGTAATTCTACAACTATATTTTCGAGCGGCGAGATTACCACTATTTTTTTCCTGTCTGTGTGAAGCATGTTGGTTCCTGTGTTGCTGAAGTGGATGATATGGCAACACCTCTAGGTTCTGGAGTCGGTGTTTGTTTCCCTGGTTCTGCATACTCGGCATCTCGTACTGGATATCTGCGTCGTTGGCATTGTGAGCACCATGAAAGTGAAATGGCGGCAAATAGTGATTCACGTATCAGATAAGAAATTATTCCCAGGAGGACCACGCTGAAACCAATATATGGTCCATGGATAAGCATTTTTTCTTCTATTTTATTTTGTTGTTTCAGACTCATCTCGTTGAACTGCTGTTCCACCTCTTCAAGGGATTTCTTGTTCCATTCGAATGATTCATTTTTGTTTTTGATGTTTTCAGAAGGATATACTACTGGGCGTGCTTTCTCATCGTAGCGTTCCTTGGATCGAGTTTTCGCTTGAATTAGATTTCGCGCGGCGATTTTTTAGATTTCCGTGATTCTAATGATTAGGTCGCGAAGAAAAGAACCATATTTTTCTAATTCCTCTCCTTGAGGAACAGAGCTTGGAGTTTTGGCCACCTTTCAGAATACTAATTTGAAGGCAGTAAATTTGGTTGCTTCGTGAACTGATGTATTGTATGCAAACATAGCGAAAGGGAGAAGTCGATCCCAATCGTCGCAATTGATTGCATAGTGTTTTATATAATCAGTTAGCACGATGTGGCTCCTTTCAAGGGATCCGTTCGTTTGTGGATGATATCCCGAAGTTGTAAGTTGTTTGACATTGAAAATTCTTTCTAAGTTTTTCATTAATTTACTATTGAAACTGCCTCCTCTGTCGGTCAGGATACATTTTGTGGCCCCATAGACAGAGAATAGTTTTGTCGCTACCGCGAGAGCTATAACAGAAGATTTCTGACCAGGGATGGGTACGGCAAAACAGTACTTCCTGAAGTTGTATTGCATCGTAAGTATGTACCGGTTTCCGCTAGGAGTTGTAGGCAGTCTTCCTACCGTGTCTAAAGAAACTTTATCAAACGCTTGAAAAGGGGTATCGGTAATTAACATTGGTTCTTGAGTTCGAGCTCTCATGAGTTTTTGTTCGACGCAGCTTTTGCATCCTCGAATATACTCACTGATCTCGTTTCGCATTCCAGGCCATGTATACCTTTCCCGAATGCGTAGATACGTTTTTGTAACTCCTTTGTGTCCCGCTATTAGGCTACTGTGATACTCTTCTATTATTTTTGGACGGTGTTCTACTGGTGGTATTTCGATTTTTCCATGTCTTTAAGTAATGTTGATATTACTGACCTGAAAAATCTTGGCAAGCAGCTCTGACATTTTATTTTGAGGTACGGGGCCTAAAAGATCTCCCGAGCTTGCCATACGCACGGATGTTACTTCATCCCGCTCTAGAGCTTGTTTAAGTTTCTTAAACCTTCATTAACATCTACCATTTCGTTTCCCTGGATGCCCTGGTGACTGGGTACATGATTCCAGACAACTTCAATGGGAGCGAGTGCTTCCTCTAAGTCTTCGAATTCTGTTCGATTCTTAACTGGTTGATTACTCTTAGTGTTCCAATTATTCTCTTTCCAGTAATTAATCGATTGGGTAGCACTCTCTATTATAAATTGAGAATCTGTATTGATGCGAAGTTTTCTTATCCTTGTTTCATGTGCTTTGACAGCAGCTGTTGTTGCAGATTCTATTTCAGCTACTTTGTTCGTCTGTCTACCGCGCACTGGTTGTGATACATTTAGCGGGTTACCTTCGCCAAACCATACTCCTACGCCAGCATGGGGCTCTCCGCACGCGTCATATACGCAAGCTCCATCTACATATACGTCCACGTAGTCTCTAGAAGTCGAATCACTGTACGGGGGAGCACTTTTGGAAAGTTTTGATTCTTCTGGTGGCGGAGGTATTGGCTTCAACCCTGAAAATATGCTTCGTTCCTTTCTAAAGACCGGTGGTTCAGAATCCTCCGTTGTTTCGTCGTCTGGCGAATCCTCATCTGACGATGTATCTTCTTTATTGGCGAAAGGTGCTTTATTCTGTTCCCTTCGTCTCAATAATCTTTTTCCTATAGTACTTTCCTCTAGATTAAGGCTATTTGATGCTTGCCGTGTTGGAATGTAGCTCTCATCAGAATCCTCTTGTGTTAAAGTATCCAGTCTTTTCCTTGGCCTTCCTACAGTCTTGATTGCTGGTGGTTTTTTTGTTTTCATGGGCCTAAAAGAGTTTGTTCTAGGGATGGATGGTTTTCCCTTTGCCCCCGATTGACTTATAGCCTCAGTTTTTGACTTTGCATTTTTCTTTGTAGTTGGCAGTCCGATGAGGTCCCCTTTTTTGTTATCAAGGGATGTTTTCTCTTGAGTTTTATAGGAATCCTTTGGCTTTTCTTCTTTCTTTTCCTTGTCCTGACTCGCTGACGATCTGGTGATAGTATATACCCTTGACTTTGGTTTGATTCTTGAGGTTTGGACTGAACAGTCGTTTCATCGGAGGAGTTTTCGGAATCGCTTTGCTCGCTCGACGCAGATTCTTCGTTGAGAATAGGGTTTCCTGAGAGAGCCTCGACACCTCTATTGAGTTTTCCTTTCTTATACTCAAACTTATACTGATAATTTTTGAGTACGCATCTCTAACCAAGTAATCTTATCCGAGGATTGTCTATATAACTTATCAAATGCACCGGGTCGGGATCACAGGCCAAAATAAATTCCCGTCCATAAAAGTAGTGACGATAATTTGCTATTGCGTATATGACTGCTAAACATTCTTTTTCTTCTGGAAAATAAATATTTCGGTTAAAACCTACAGAAATATCCATGCCGTCCTTCTCTTGCGTTAATACTGCTCCTATTGCATATTCCGAAGCGTCTGTGATAAGCTTGAATGTTTTATTGCTTTCTCTGCAGATCCCCACTTCCAAGTCTATCTTTTTTCAATAGGTCCGTCAGGGGCTTTGCCTTTTTAGAATAATCTTTTATGAATCTGCGATAATATCCTGATAGACCTACAAATTATCGTACATTTCGTACCGTGGTAGGCTTCGGGAAGTGGCTTATAGCTTTTATTTTCTCCGGGTTCGGTCTTAACCCATCCTGATTTATTATATGTCCTAGAAAGGTTACTTCTGTTCTTAGAAAGTCACATTTGTCGGGTTGTAATTTGAGGTTTGCTTCACGAAGCCTTTCCAAAAGTCGCCGCATGCGTTTGTCATGTGTTTCCAAATCCTTCGAGTGAACAACGATGTCGTCCAAGTACACAAATGCCTCTGATTTTGTTAGGCCCTTCAGGACGTCGTCCATTAGACGCTGGAAAGTTGCAGGGGCCTTTTTTATGCCCATTGGCATTCGTTGAAATTCGTAATGCCCTCTGGGCGAGGAAAATGCTGTTTTCGCTCTGTCATCTGGGTGCGTCTCGACTTGGTGGTAACCGCTGACTAAATCCATTACTGAATAATATTGAGCCTGACCTAGTAGATCTAAAATTTCGGTTATGTTGGGTGAAGGATAAGCATCCCCAATTACCTTTTCATTTAGGGCCCGATAATCTATTACAATTCGATATTTTTTAATACCCGCTGCGTCTCCTTTCTTTGGAATAATCATCAGGGGTGAACTATAGGGTGATTTTCATTCTACTATAATTACTTCTTTTTTTTGTTATCTAACGCTGCGAAAATTTGATCCTTGGTCTCCTGCGGATGAAGACGCGGTTTTATATTGATAACTTTGTCATCGTTTGTTGGTATCCTATGTTGTATGAGATGCGTCGTCGTGACTTTTTCGCCACTTAAATGGAATATGTCGGCATAATCTGTGGCCCATTTAATTACGAGTTTTTGTTCCTATGGAGATAGATGCGAGATTCTTACATTTTTCTTTACTTTTTCTACTCTATTTAATTCGAGATGGTCCAGGGAGTGGATACACGTCAAATGGTATTATTTCTTGCGGCGTGAGTACCATTTCAATCTCTCTGTCTGTGCTATTAATTGCGTAAACTCTGCAAATTCCTTTGTGATTAGTGACTGCCGCCTCGCCCAGATACAGACCTTCCGGTGTTTTTATTCTAGGTAGATAACCTTCTTTTAAATCCTGATTAATCACTTCTAATGACACAGGTTGCCTTGATCTAGCTTGTATTTTGAATATCCGAGCAAAAGGTTTTATCTCAGGGGTAAGCATCTTTCTTGCTGCTTGTGATTATCTATCAACAAACGGAATCGGCTTTACAGGATTTGTTGAAGTTACAAGAGTATTATGCCAGAATGACATCTCTACTTTCTCTTGTCTAAGAAATCCCCGACCTAGGATGCCATCTGAGGTGATTGGAAAATTACTTCCTACAATGTGAAATACAACTGGTACTTCTAAAATTTGAATTTTTACCCTACCATACGTGTTGACCAATCCGGGAGTGATTCCAGCTATTTCTACACTATCGTCTCCTTCGATTTTTACCTCGTTTTGTATTTTACGTAATTTAATCAATTTCAGATCAGAACCGGGATCAACTAAAGGATAAGCTTTATGGTTGATGAATTCTATTACTCTCATTTGAATTACAGGAGAGTCTGGTCCTCGATATCCTGTTTGTAGGATTCTTCTAAATTCTTTAAGAACTGTATCGTCTTTTGACGCTCATCGGTGATAGGGCTCGGAGCCGCGTCCTGGCGACGAACCTGACTGTAGTTTAAATGTCCAGGTCCTGGAGAGTTGCTTCTAGAATTTGTCCCAGTTTCTTTCTTTCCGTGTCCACTTGTGTATCCACCTGCTTTTATTGTCTGCAGTGAAATGGTCACAGGAACCTGGTAAACTAGGGTTACCATCTGGGTCGGGTGAAAAACCAGGACGGTCAAAAATTTTCAAGCGATCCCTAAAAAAAAAAGGGTCATCAAGACAAAAATGTACCAGATATCCTTGAGAAAAGTATGGGAAATGGTATAAATAGTGTACTATTATTGTAATTATTGTTATTTATTAATTTAATTATCTATTTAATAATATAATAGATATTGTAATATGTATACTATCACGCTCGTTAATGCCGCGACAATTCACATACTAAGTATGCGCGCGCATTTCTATAAAGTCACGTTCAGTATTATGCTGAAACATAAAACTGCGATTGTAGAAAAATAAAAATATAAAATATTTGCTGTCAAAAATCTTGGTTTCGTAAAAAACCAGGACATTTTGCCTATTTTCAAGAAAAAACCAGGACACCAGGACAGATCTCGAAAAAAGAGGACATGTCCCGAAAAACCAGGACGGATGGTAACCTTAGGTAAACTAGGTTTGGAACAGATACCGTATATTGAGATGGAACGAATATATTGCTGTTGGGGCTTCTGTAAATGAGGTGTTTGAGTAACGAATGGAGCCGTCGATTCCGATTGCGAATTTTTTTATGGATAGACCAAGATCCCATTTCCTCCTTCAACTTGTTTTTAATGATAATTTGGTGATCCAGAAGCTTCGTTCACATCTTTTACCTTTCCAGAAATGTAATATGTCGTTGCAGTCAATGTTTCAGTTGCATTTTACAGGAAAGGGGAGAGCTTCGAAAGGAATTCGAAGGATAGGTTAATAAATAAGGAGGGGGAGATTCTAAGGGACTGGATGGAGGATAGTGGCTGGGCGGTGGCAAATGGTATGGCAACTGGGGACGAAGAGGGAGAATACACATATGTAGGTAAGGTGGGGGTAACGGTGATAGACTATATAGTCATGAATATGCAATGGTGGGAGGAGATGGAGAGATTCGCAGTAGGAGGGAGGATAGAATCAGACCATCAGCCATTAGGGTTGTGGATAAGGGGTGAGAACGGCGGAAGGCAAGGTGGGGAACATGTGTCGACGGTGGAGAGGGTTAGCTGGACGAGGGAGGCGATAGAGAAGTATAAGGAGCAGTTATGGAAGGTACGCTTTGAAGGGGAGACGGTGGAAGAGATATGGGAGGATTTAAAAGAGAAAGTGAAAGGGTGCGTGCAAAAGAAGGTATTCAAAAAGAAGAAGAAAGGAATGGTGAAGCCGTGGTGGGATAGGGAATGTAAAAAGATGAAAAGGAAGGTGAAGAGGAAGTATAAGAAGTGGAAAGAGGGTACTGCGAAAAGGGAGGAGTACGTAGAAACGAGGAAGGGGTTTAGATTGATGTGTAAGAAGAAAGAACAGGAAAAGGAGAAAGTGAAAGAGCTGGAGGAGGAGTTAGGAAATGTTAAGACAGAAGGGGATGTCTGGAAGATAATAAATAGGTTTAGGAAGCGTAGAGTAGGGTAAGCGAGAAGATAGGGAGTGAGGAGTGGAGGTTTTTTTTTAAAAGAATCATTTCAGGGCTAAGATTCAAGGAAGAGAGATGATGGGAGTAGAAGAACGGGGGAGGCAGAGATGGAGGACTTGAATGACGAGGTTATAGAGCAACAGATAAGGAAGTTAAGAAGGTCAAAGTCAGCAGGGCTGGATGGGATAGAGAACGAAGCATGGCTGTTTAGTACACAAGAGGTTAGAGAGAGGCTGATGGAGGTAGTGAAGAAATTATGGAGGGGGAGGGATTCCCACGAGGGTGGAGAGAAGGGTTAATAGTGCCTCTGTATAAGAAAGGAGATAGGGATAGGCAGGAAAATTATAGGGGGATTACGCTAATGAATACGGCGTATAAAGTATACGCGATGGTGGTGGCCAGAGACGCAGGTGGGCTTTACGGCAGGTAGGAGTACTATCGAAAATATGTACGTTCTGCAGCACGTTGTGGATAGAGAATTAGCGAAGAAGGGGTCGAGAATGTACGCGTTTTTTGCGGATCTAAAAGGCGCGTTTCCGTCCGTGGATAGGGGTGGTTGTGGGAGGCGATGGAGAAGAGGGGAGTGGAGAGAGGCCTCATCGAGAGGGTAAGGGAGATATATTAAGAGACCAAAGATAAGGTAAGAGGAGGACCGGGGATTTCGGAGGGATTCTGGATGGATAGGGGGTTAAGACAAGGGTGTCCCCTTAGCCCAACGCTTTTTGCGATTTTAATTGCGGATGTGGAAAGTAAGCTGGAGGCCGGAGTGGTAGGAGGATTCCGGATAGAAGGGGTTAGAATTTGGTCGCTAGCGTATGCAGATGACATAGTGTTGTTGGCAAAAAGCGAGGAGGCCTTAAAGGAAATGATGAAGAGGTTGAGAAGATACCTGGATAAGAACAGGTTAGAACTGAATGCGGAAAAGTCGAAGGTTATGGTTTTCAGAAAAAGAGGTGGAAGGGATAAGGAAGGGATAAGGAAGGGGAGTGGAAGCGGAAGGGAAAGGCGGTGCAGGCGGTGAAAGAGTTTGTGTACCTGGGCTTCTTGTTTCGGAGGAATGTCGGAGTGGATGGTCACATAAAAGAGAGAGTAAGGAGGACAAATGTGGTGATGAGGCAGGTGTGGGGGTTGGGAAAGAAGTTATTCGCAGATGATTTTGGAAGGAGAATGAAATTGTTTGACTCACTAGTGATGAGTGTGCTATTGTATGGAGTACAGGTGTGGGGGTGGAAGGAAAGCGAAGAGGTAAATAGGATACAGGACACTGTATGGACACTGGGGCTGGCAAGGAACACGCCTAATTATATTGTCAGGCGGTAAACGGGGAGAGCGAGTGTAGGGATTCTAGCGGGGATTCGAACGTGTAAATATGAGGAGAAATTTTTGGAAGAGGGGGGAAGTAAGCTGGTTAGGGATTGTTGGTGGGAGAAGGAGAACAGGAGAGGGGGTGGAAAGATGGAGGTTGAAAGAGAAAGGTATTTTAGAACGAATGGACTGCAGATGGATGAAGTGAGAAGGATGCATGAGGAAGGAAGGAAGGAAGGTATATGAGTTGGTTAAGAAAAACAGCATGGAGAGAGAGAAGAAAGCAGGGGAAGGGAGAATAAGAGAGACAAGGTTTAATGGGAACTACGTGTGGATTATGCCAAGGGCGAGAGCGCAATATTTGTGTGAGAAAGGACAGAAAGGAAGTCAGGAGCTTATAGCGAGGATGAGATGTGGGTGCATGGAGGGATTTAATAGGTTCTGGCTCGCTAGGGAAAAGAGGATGTGTGAACTATGTGGGAAGGGGGAGGCAAGAGTGGAGCACTGGTTGGAGGAGTGCGTAGAGGTGGAAAGGAGTTGGATAAACATGGAGGTATTGATGCATGAAAGGGGGGACAAAAGGGCAGTAGCATGGGTGAAGGGAGTCTTGGGTAATATGGAGAAGAAGAGAAGGAAGGAGGAAGAGGTATGGAGAAGGAAAGATTGTAAATAGAGGAGGAAGTAAATATAAGTAAATGTAAATATTGTAAATAGTAGATAAGTAGTAGGTATTAGCCGCGGAGGCAGAGTTTGGTAAAGCGAGGCAAAGCAAAAAAGTAGGGACATGCGAGCGAGGCGAGGCGTAGCGAGGAAGGCAATGCGATAAGAGCGAGCGGCGTTAGAGGTAAGGTGTGGAAGGATGTTAGTTTTAAGAAAATTCTGTAAAAAATGGAAGTGTAAGCAAGTCACTTTTTTAAGGCCAGCAGGCTAAAAAATAAACGTTTATCTATCTAATATACAGGGCATGATATAAATCCTCTGATAGTGTTGCCGGATTTCGAGTATCAACAAAGGTCCATATTTCATCTGGTAGACCTCTCATAAATGCCTTTCGAGGGCATGCCACAATTGGCTTCATCATTGTTTCGCTTTCTCCTGCTGTGGGAAACTTTTCCTGTATAGAATGCCTTACGCCGCTTATTTAACTCAATAGTCTATCATGGTAGTCACTTACGTCTTCCTTGCTTTTTATTCTTAGATTAATCATTGCTTCAAAATACCATTGATAGTCCCTTTTCTGAGCAAAACACTTTTTTAAATAAGCCAAAAGTTTATAGATATTTTCAAACTGTTTGTCTCGAACGCTCTCTCTTGCTCTACCTTTCAATTTGCTTAAAATGATGTTGAGAAAAGCACCTTTCACGTTTGCACTTACGAAGACCGAGCTATTGGCTACATCTTGAAGGAAGGTTCTCAACGGAGGTTCTCTTCCGTCGAAAACGGGTATGCGTGTAGTGTGCTTTTCCAAAGTCATTGCTTCGGCTATGGACCTCATGGCTAAACTAGTATCTAGATCTACAGCTGCCGTAACGTTTGCGGGAACACCAGTGATACTTCTCGTATCATAGATGTTCCGTCGATCGATGTTTTCATCCCCGTCGGTTGACATCTTGTTTTTCTAAGGAGCTTTAATTCAGGAGACTACTATTATTCGAATGCTCGGAAATAATCACAATATTCAAGGGAGATCACTCTGCAGTTTTTAGGGGACCCTTTGTTTCTCTATTGTTAGAAATGCTCAATCCACCCTGTCCCTAAACTGTAATACTCTTAATCGACCAGGTCCTCAAATGAGGCTATTATGTCTTAGAGACTTTCATAATTGACAGCCGAGTTATCAATGTCTGAAATTAGTCTTTGGGTTGCAACCTTGTTTGGTTCGACAGGTAGAAATTCTCCGTTTCTTATACAAGGGTCCCGGGCGATAGCTCGCTCGAATCTCTGCCTCACCTTTTTACCTACCCTATATTTTCTTATGTGTACAACTTTTTCTGGCTGAATTTATTATCTTCAGAAATTTACATTTATTAAATTAAATCAGAAGCGAACTACTTATAGTAAGGTAGCTATTCTAGCTGCGAGAATTTTCTTTTTGACCCATAGTCGTCGTGAACCAAATAGGAATCCACTCATCTTATTTGTTTGAGAATTTAAGTTCTCTTGCTACTAAACTTTCTTGACGTTTTGGGGGTAATCCACTCTACTCAGTGAGGCTACGTATTTACTAAAAAGCAATCATGCACAATAATAAAAAAGAACAACTTACCTCAAATTTGGTATTTTGAGATTATATTGTAACAGATTCGAATTCGGCCCGTAACCGTAGTGGCCAGAATACGCTCCAATTTATTTTTATTATTGGAACACTTTTTAAGGTTTTCTAAATTGGATTATTTGTGAATTCCGAAATCACTTCTATTTCAGATTCATAATCTGATTCTTTGTTCGAATTTTGACCTAGTAAAAATTCATTGACAACTGTGTCAGCATCTGAATCCTCGTTATTAGCACTTACTGCTAACTCAGCTCCTAGCGAGTGGAGAGAGTTATTTGGTTGATTACAATGATTTTCTTCCCTATAGGCTCTACGTCTTTGTTCTAAGGCCTCTTTTATGTTGGGTTCAATTGTTATGAATTCTGCGATAAGAACAACATCTTCTTCAGGATTGTTTGTTGGAAATGGAAGGTTTTGAACTTTTTGTCTGATTATTGGTTGGACCTCCAGGATAGGGCAATCTCTTTTAATTGGATAAACTAAACTCCTATACAAATTCGATTGGACTAAAACGACTTGTATTTTAACTTGCTTTTTACCAGCCCGATTTCCACGCCTTCTCTTTTTTGAACCTTGAGTTTCGTAGAAATTCTGGTTAGACATAAGGATGCGAAATATTTCAGACGCTGCTAAGGATGCTATGCCCAGCGCGAAAGAATCGCAAAAATTTTTGGATTGAAATTCTATTAAAAAATTCGCTTATATCCTTTGTTAGAAAGAATTATTATACTCAGATGCTGCAAGGCTTTCACCAAGCAAGCGACAGGCTTCCGTCTGCGCAAAAGGGCGGTACGTTTTATCTTTGGAATTTTGATCTCCAGTGTGTGTTCTGATCCCCCAAAACCCACCCTCGTACTGAGTTTCATAGAAATGTACCAAACTAATAAAATTTTCAAAATTTGAGTAAAATTTTTGAATTTTTGAACTTTGATTTGAAATTTGTGTTCTGTGCCCTGAACCAAAGCAGATTTCCTTCGGTTTTATTTCCGGTTGCGTTTTGGCCTCGGAACTTTCCGTATCTATAAGTACTTCTAACATTACTGCGCATCTGTAAGTGTTGTTCCATGGACTTCTACTGCGCAGATGTCAGTGCTATGTTACTGCACTATGCATCTATAAGTAACACCTAACATAACTGTGCATGCATAAGAACCGTGTTATCATACTGCGCAGCCATATGTGCCATTGAACTCTGCTACGCAGATGTAAGAACTATTTTGCTTTACTGATCATCTAAAAGTAACCCCTAACCTCACTGTGCAGCTATAAGTGCCGTGTAACTATAGTGCGCATCTGTAAGTGCCATGTAACTGCACTGCGCCTCCGTTTGCGTCATTTAACTGCACTGCGCGGCCGCATTTGCCATTTCACTCTACTGCGCAGCTACAAGTGCCGTGCAACTTCACTTCGCAGCCATATCTGCCAACGAAGTCTGATTCGCAGCAAAATGCCGTTTATCTTTACTGCGCATAATGATGCACAGTATCACTCTGACTCGCATCTTTAGTTCCCGTCGAACTCTTTTGCACAATCTCAAGATATTTTAATAATTGCAATACCTCCAACTAAACTGCTCCTTCTTCTCTCTCAAATTGCCTTTGTTAATTTCTCAAACACAATTAAAGGAACTTTCTAGGGTACCGTCCCATGGCAGTCAGGGTTGGTAACGTATAATACTCCACGTATTATACGTGGTTTCCTACTGTAACATTATTCCTTTGAGTTTAATGAGCATTAACTTTATATATCC
>CAKNYM010044295.1:65863-90720 GCA_932195095.1 Andricus curvator | reverse complement strand
GATAAAATTTCCGAACAGTTTATAATATTACCGAATTGGAAAATTCCTGAATAATAAAATTCTCGAATAATAAAATTCCCGAATTTAAAAATTTCCAAACAGTTTACAATATTAGCGAATTGGAAAATTTCCGAACAGTTTATAATATTACCGAATTCGGAAATTCCTGAATCATAAAATTCCTGAATAATAAAATTTCCAAACAGTTCATAATATTACCGAATCGGAAAATTTCTAAATAATAAAATTCCTGAATTATAAAATTTCTGAACAAGAAAATTCCCGATTTATGAAATTCCCGAATTTAAACAATTAAAATTTTGTTTCAGAAATAATATTTATTTATTAAAACAACAATAATCAAATATTTCTATAAAAAAATTATTTTTAATGTTTAAAGTTTCTAAAATTATTGCTTGAATTTGAAATAACAATAATTGAAAAAAATATATATTTATGGATGACAATTTGTTTTAACTCATTGATTGTGTGAATCGATTGTGAATTTCCTTCAACAAATGTATGAAATGTAGAACTTTTCTAATTGAATATAATAAGGCGATAGAAAATATACTATAAAATATACTTCATGAAGCACTCAAATTGATACTTACTCTCCTTGTTCCTGATTCAGAAAATAGATTTCTTTTAAATGTTGTTATTATTCTTTGGCACAAAATAAAACTTTTTACTTTCTTGAACTTTTTCCCTTACGACGAGCCATTATTTATTCACAGCTTCGTAAACAATATATTTTTCATAAATCTTCGCTTTCCTACAAGCCACAATTTTTAAACAAAAAATGGGATGTCGCAATGATAAACGGTATTTTAAAAATATTTAACTCTCTCTCTATTGTGCTAAAGCTTATGAATATTGCATCCAGTCTGAAACGTACATATCAAGCTCAATAGAGTAATGATAATAAAATAATGGTAAAAATCCCAGTCCTCAGCGATTTAGCTGGCGATTCTTTTCCGAATATTTGGTGCCCAAAAACAAAGTATTAGATTTTTCGTATAACAACATTGCGATTTTTTTTTAATTTGATTTTTGCGTCAATTTGACTTTTCTTTGTTAACCTGTATAAAAAGGTAATTCATAACCGATTCGTTGACCTGGATTATTTTTAATTAACAAATGAAAAGTCTAGACGATTTTCTCTTGAAAATCGCAATTTTTTACAACAATTTACGGAGAAAAGTTTTCATTCGATCAGAAGATTTCTTTTGCTGTTGAGAGATCTTACCTCGATATAGATAATGTACATATATTTTTTTGACCATTAGATTCTGTCAATTTTGCTAACAATGATTTTTAAGAATTTGCTAAGAAGGATTTTATAAAAATTAGTGCATACAGTATTTTTATGGTAACGACTGAGTACTCGGGCAATTAAGCCCTTCGGAGGCAAGAGTCCCTGTGCGCTAAAAAACTGCGTGGGCCAGTAGCTCAAGGAATTACTAAACCGCGGGTTACTAAAACGCGGCTCTGGTGTATGTATAATTTAGGCTGATAGAATCCAGTTGCCCATGTAGGAAAATATTTAATATTTGTTGCAATTGAAGTATGGACTTTTTTTATGCACTCGCGTATGGCTTAGGCCACAGAAAGATTTATTTAAATCAGAAGGATATTTTTTTGCTTAAAAAATTCGAGAATTTGATGTGGGGAAATAGTTTTTTGAGCCTATAAAATATTGTCTTGACCTTAAAATAGTTTTCCTTCCATTCATTCGCATTTCCCCAATTCAAAGAAATATTCATTCTCATTTATGGTACATTCATTTGGAACAATGAATCATACATTTGATAATTTGATGTTGATTGTTTTTTGTCTACTGGTCTAAAATCAATATTTTGAATACTGATTTTTATTTCTGAATTGTAAAAAAATTTCTCTCAATCTCCGCTGGGATCCGAACCCAGGTCCTCCAGATTGCCGGTCTGGTGCTCTTACCCACTAAGCTACGAAGAGACGAGATAAATTTCTTCACAATCCCTACAATACTGATACAATATTGATTTTAGACCAGTAGACAAAAAAAATCAACATCAAATTATTTAATACAATTTATCTGGTCAAAAACCATAACATCAAAAATATAAAACATTCGAATGTTGGAAAAATGAATCTTACAAGTATAGGAATGACGTCGGAATTCAACTTGTAGGGATTGTGAAGAAATTTATGTCGTCTCTCCGTAGCTTAGTGGGTGTTTGTACCAGACCGGCAATCTGGAGGACCTGGGTTCGGATCCCAGCGAAGCTAGAGAACAATTTTTTCACAATTTAGAAATAAAAATCAGTATTTAAAATATGGATTTTAGGCCAGTAGACGAAAAAAAATCAACATCAAATTATTTAATACAATTTATCTGGTCAAAACCTATAACATCGAAAACATAAATCATTCATTTGGTTTAAAATTCATATGCTTTTTTTCCTCAATATTTCATTGATTCAAAGAAATATTCCCCTCCGACTAATAGGTCGTACTTTTAATTAGAACCAGTTTAACTCAATCCTATTAGAGTTTCTTTAGCAGAAGTTAACCATTTTTTTTAATTTAAAGTTTTGCAAATAATCAGCACTTTCACTTCAACCAAGTGAAATTTATTTAGGACCAGTAACCTTTACTTCAGTGTAAGAGTCTTGCATTTACTATACATTTTAAATTATTTTTAATTATATTTCAACATATATTAAAATTCAGATACATTCATATATTAAAATAATAGTTTTTGGTAAAATTTGAATGTTTTTTGTTGAAAATTTAACCATTAGGCTGAAAATGCATTTTTGTAAGTTGAAAATTAGACTATTTAGTTGAAGATTCAACTATTTCGTTGAAAATTTAATTATTTTGTTAAAAATGCAACTACTTGATGAAGTCATATTTTTTGTGTCGAAAATTCAACTTTTCTATTGCAAACTCGTCCTCTTGAATTAGAAATTTATGCTTTATGGCCGACAAGTCACCTTTTTGGTTGAAAATTCTACTGTATTCTACAAACTTTGTCTTCTTGGCTTGAACATTTTACTATATGGTTAAATGTTGAACTATATTGTTCGAAAATCGTCTCTTCCACTTCAAATTATATCTATTAGGTTGTTAATGACACTGATTGGGTCAAAATGATTTTTTTGGTTGAAAATTCAAATAATTGGTTGATAAATCGTCTTTTTGGTTTCAAAATTTACTTTTCTTGGTTAAAAATCTTAAAAATTTAAAGCGTTTCACATTGAATTCAATATGGTATCAACATTAAAGTTAATATCCCCTACCAAAAAAAAATCAGGAATCAACAGAACAAAGGTCAGGACTTTTGACCATTTCTGTCAACTTTTTTTAGTTCCTCGACAGAAATCGTAGTCAGAATTCGTGAGAAAATGTTCAGAAATCGTCAGAACTTGGGTTTGAAGGATAATCCTTTTATAAGAGTTCAAAAAATTGAACGCCATAAAACCTAATCACTTTTATATTTCCAAGGTTATTTATTTATGCACATTCTCTACTTGCTTACTTTTAATTATTTATATTTATATGAACACTGAGTGACTCTGAAAGTGAATCTGAAAAAGACCCCTTTGATATATCTCTCTCTCTTTAGGAGATACTGTAAAGCTAGAAAGAATAAGTAAAAATATTCTAGCTTTATAAACGCACTCTTCTAAAATAGAGTAGTTTCGTAGGCTAAGAATAGATAGATATCACTCCCTCCTTTCAAACTGATAAGGGCAGTTGAATGTACTCTTTCATCGTGGGACCGACCCGGTAGGGCCTCGGCCCCAAAAGCATCATTCCTTGTCTGACTGCTACGGCGTCAACTTGTGTTTCATTAAAATAAATTAACTGACCAGATCTACGAATCTGCGTCAGAACAAATTAAATTAAAGTGACTTTTTATTCAGACCGTCACATAAATTGGCGATCCATGTCAGGATACTTTTGATTGATACGTCATTCTCATAAAGTATCAATAAGAACCTTTTTACGGAATTAAAATAAGGAAAACACGTACTGGGCTGAACTAAGTAGGCTCACAGTGATTCCTTGTCTAAAAAATTAGACTAAAAGGCGAGACGTAACCCAACCAAGTTGGCACCGTTGGAATTGCAGAATTCACGGACTCTGAAACCCACGGCTGACCAGAACGAGTAAATCCACTGAAGCAGCCACGAACTATCTTCACTGTGAATCTCAAGTGAGTAGAAAGAAGAGGAAAAATTTCAAAATAAAGGAGTGTTCTGTCACGACTCTCCAAAACCTCGTAAGGCTAGCCGACTACGCGAGACTAGACCTTTCGTTAAAAACCGTTCATCGATTCATTCACAATATTTGGCCAAAGTTGTAGCACTTTCGTTTCAAATAGTGAATTTAAATTAGAAAATAGTCACTGGCTAGAGGGCTGACTTCGCCACGGACTATACGCGTACGCGAGTATTTCATTGTACCGAACGATATAGAGATTAGATAACGCGGCGCGACACACCACCCGACATCCGCTAACATAAATAGGGAACCCAAAGAATTAGGTACACTATTAAACACATATACACACTATTAAGAAGAAAACCATGGCAGACGGAATCCAGAAAAACGCACCTTCACCGATGGAAGATGCCCCTCTTGTAGTTACTAATGCTGATATAATTGGCATGCTACACAAATTATCAGATCGGATGTCTAACATGGAAATCGCAATAAATACACGTAAAGAAGAAATTCGCTCTATAGCAAAAAATTTTGATTTGATGACTTCGGGCGAAAGCGAAAAAGATGAAGAATCTAGAGTAGGTAATAATGGCACGTTGTTTGTAGAACCAGCACAGTCGTTAGAGAGAGAAAAAATTGACCCTAGGCTTCTACAAAGGTTGTCAAATGAAAGAGTAACAACGCTAAATGAAGCCATCCTTATAAGAGACAGGCTCTCACAAAGGTCGGATGAAAGAATATCCACTACAAGCGAAAATATCCCTGCTAGAGACGCGGTGAAATTAATTAAAAAATTCAATGGAAAAGACGATATGGGAGTTGAACCCTTCATCACTCTTGTGAAAAGAATTAAATCGCAGTGTTCAAATCCAGGAGTTTTATTAGACTGGATCATTGCAGAAAAAATCGAAGGAGAGGCGGAAAAATCTATTCATTTCTTATCAATTCAAGCTTATGATGATCTTTTCAAAGCTCTTAGAACTAACTTTGGAACTACTGGATCAATAGAAACTTATCGCACCAAACTATCACAAGTAATCCAAGAAGCTGGAGAAAGTTCGCAGAATTTCAATGGAAGATTCAACCAAAGAATGCACGAACTTTTGTATGCTGTACAATCAAAAAATCCTTTAACACACGAGCGAGAAATTTCCATAAAAAATGAAGAACAAACAGTTCTTGAAAAATACATAATGAATTTGAGAGAAGAACTTTCAGACCGAGTTTCTAGTAAAAATCCTAGCGATATTAGAGAAGCACAGCAAATGGCAATACAATCTGAAGTCTGGTTAGCTGAAAGAAGTAAAATTCGCCAATCAAGAAACACGATTAAACCCCAAGTACCTATCCGCACAAACCTCATTAAAAATCCATTTGAAACCCTTAACTCCCAATTTAATAAACAAAAATACCCTTCGATAAACAATCCTCCAAATCACAGGAAACCTTTGCAGCAGAGAATGCAGTTATTTTGCAGTCACTGCAAAATACCTGGACATATCGAAAACCAATGTTTTTCTAAACGGAAAAATTTTCAGGCGAAAGCCTCGAGAGACCGACCTCCGGATCGTATAACTTATCTGCAAGAAAAAATGGAGGAACAAGAAGATATTCGGGAAACGGAGTCGGAGACAGAGTATCAGCAATATCTGGAAGATTATATTCTATCAGAGGACTGTTACACGGAGCAATTAAACCCGTAAAATTATTAGTTGATAGTGGCGCATCAATAAATCTAATCAAAGAAAATTGCATTAACAAATACCACCAGAGAATTTCCATGAACAAAGAGTTTTCGATGGGTAATGATAAGCACCAGACAAACGAAGTAACCAAGTTTAAGTTTCAAGGAAAAGAACATCTCTTTGTAATAGTACCAGAAAATTTTCCTATACCCGAGGAAGGCATCATCGGAACACCATTCCTGTACTCTTATCAGTTTAACTTGTCCAACAGGTACCTCCAACTCGACGATAAGGTCTATCCCTTGGAAAATGAGGGTATTATCATCCCAAAGAACACTATACAAATGATAACCGTGGAAACAAACAAAAAACAGGGGCACATTCTCATAGAAGATAATCCATACATTCCAAATTCTATTTACCGTATCGTTGACTCACAAGTAATGATTCCCGTTAGTAACGATACCGAAACAGACTTGAGATTAAGTGATGAAGACATAAATTATAAGTTTATCAATGTTAGTTCAGAACGAGAAGAGCGTGTAACTTACATTACAAAGGAAGAATTAAATGCTAGATTGAAATTACTGAACGGAGATTTGAGGCTTGAACATATCGAAGATACCCATAGAACACAGATACAAAAAATAGCTATCTCTTATCACGACATTTTCTTACTAAAGGGAGATCCACTACCCTGCACAAGTCTAGCGTCACATAAAATCGTCATGAAAGATGAAGCAAATATTAACATACGTCAACCACGACATCCGGAATGCCACAAAGAAGAAATTTCAAAACAGGTAAATGAAATGCTAACTAAAAGAATAATAGAAGCGTCAGACTCACCATTCAATTCACCACTTTGGGTCGTCCCGAAAAAATGCGACTTGTCGGGAAAACCTAAATGGAGGCTTGTAATTGATTTTAGAAAGTTAAATGAAAAAACAGATGAAGATGCCTACCCACTTCCTGTAATCGATGAAATTCTGGACCAACTAGGAAAAGCAAAATTCTTTTCAGCCTTTGATTTGAGCTCAGGATTTCACCAAATTCCCATGAACGAGGACTCAAAAAAATATACTGCGTTTTCTACACCTAAAGGGCATTTTCACTACAATCGCATGCCGTTCGGGCTCAAAAACGCTCCAGCCACATTTCAAAGAATGATGGACACAGCATTAAGAGGACTGGTAGGAAAAATCTGTTTCGCTTATCTGGACGACATTGTTGTCTTTGGAAGTACACTCCAAGAACACAACGAAAATCTGGTCATCTTATTTGAACGCTTACGGGCTACTGGGCTCAAACTTCAACCAGACAAGTGTGAGTTCCTCCGACCGGAACTGGAATTCCTGGGACACGTGATCACGGAAAACAAAGTGAAACCAAACCCATATAAATTATCAGCTGTCCAAAATTTCAAAAGACCCGAAAAACAAAAAGAAGTCATATCCTTCTTAGGACTAGCTGGATATTACCGAAAATTTATAAAAAACTTTTCTACGATAGCTGAACCACTAACAGAACTGACAAAAAAAAATCAACCCTTTAATTGGACGCCATCTTGCGAAACAAGTTTTAAAACATTGAAAGATGCTCTTTGCTCAGCACCGGTCTTAAGATATCCTGACTTTAAGGACACATTTACGTTGACTACCGGTGCAAGCAATGTTGGACTAGGGGCAATTTTATCTCAAAAGGGACATCCAGTTTGCTACATTTCAAGAACTCTAAATGAACCTGAGTTAAACTTCACTACTACCGAAAAAGAAACTTTAGCAATCGTCTGGGCAGTTAAGCGGTTACGACAATATCTTCTCGGACGTAAATTCATCATACAAACGGACCATCAGGTTTTGACGTGGCTTTTTAACGTAAAAGATCCTTCTTCCAGGTTGATGAGGTGGAGATTTCAGATGGAAGAATATGCATACAAGATCGTGTATAAAAAAGGGAAGGAAAATACGGCAGCTGACGCGCTTTCGAGAATCCAAACTATTCAAGATCAAAATCTCTCAGAACATTTGGGAGAGAATGCACAAATCAATCAAGTAAATGACTCCCAAGAAGTCGATGAGATTAATTCATCATCATCATCAGGCGAAGATAACCAACCAATTTCTGAAAGATTGCGAAATCATGAACCGACAGATGAAAAAGAAATTCAAAACGATTACGCAATCTGGAAAAGGAACCGCCTGCCTAGTAAATTAAAAATTAAACTTGTTGCCACTGGAAAGAATTGGATTAAAATTAGCAAACAAAATATTCTCTCTTTGCTAAGAATCCAGTTACCAGACTATGACGAAGAAAAATGGGTCAAACTCCTCTACAACAAAATGAAAGATTTCACCAGAAACAAAACCTGGAGCATACTTAAATTTCACATGGAAGATCCCTTAATCAAAATTACGGAACGTGTACGCATCGGAGATATGTTGAATTTTCTACTACAGACAAAATTCACAGAACACACATTTTTCCTGTGTGAACGACCTGACAAAAAAATTAAGTGAAGAAGAGAAACAAAATCTGTTGAGGGAGGCACACGGAAACGTGGTCACTGGCCACTTTGGCGAAAATAAAACAATCAAGAGACTACGCGGAAAAACATCGTGGGAAAATATGGAGAAAGATGTAATTGACTTCGTTAAGAAATGTCAAACATGCCAACAAAATTAGAGAGTGAATGGCTTGGACCCTACACCATATGCAAACGCGTCCGTTCTTCTGATTATGAAATTTTGTACCATAATCAGCATTACACTGTACACGCTAATAGGTTAAAGCCCTACTACCAGTAGCTTCATCGGGTTATTTTATATTCTGGAAACTTTTTTTAATAAAAGACAGATTATTATACAAACTCATTCTTTGAGACAAAAAGGCAACGGATATTCTATCTTACTTAGGCGCTCCGTTAATGCTTATTTAAGACTTTGTACTTTATAAATGCGGAATTTGCAAATTAATTCAAAAACGTATTCCAAACCTCTGCTTTAATTTTTGTTTTACCACCAATAAGATAAAAAACGAAATAATACCACAAGTTGTCACCTACGTACAAGCGAGCGCGCCTGCGATAGATTTAGAGAGTAAGTTAGATAATAAAGCTAGTAAGTTTAGAAGAAAGTAATCTATACAAATACAAAGCATTTCAGGAGAAATTCACTCTAACAGGGGAGGTGTAAAGCTAGAAAGAATAAGTAAAAATATTCTAGCTTTATAAACGCACTCTTCTAAAATAGAGTAGTTTCGTAGGCTAAGAATAGATAGATATCACTCCCTCCCTTCAAACTGATAAGGGCAGTTGAATGTACTCTTTCATCGTGGGACCGACCCGGTAGGGCCTCGGCCCCAAAAGCATCATTCCTTGTCTGACTGCTACGGCGTCAACTTGTGTTTCATTAAAATAAATTAACTGACCAGATCTACGAATCTGCGTCAGAACAAATTAAATTAAAGTGACTTTTTATTCAGACCGTCACAATACATTTTATTTGTCCTAATTTTAAACTTTTTACGGATATGCTGAGGTGTCTGAAATCTTTGAAATTCGTACATTCTGAATTTATAGCTTTCGGATGTGCACATATGCTAGATTGAAAAAAAATAATTTTTAATTTTTAATCCTTTTCGGTTGGCCTACCTGCGGTCCTAGTTGATGAACTATCTGAGAAGTTGTGAATTAATATATCTTCAGAAATAGTCAGGCTCGTGAGGAATGATCAGGATGTTTAGAAATCGTAAGAAATTCTGTCCATTTGTGATGATTTCTAACTTTTTTTTAGTAGGATCTACTCAGATCTAGGATATTCAAGTTCAATATCTTAGATATCAACAGATAATATCTCCTTTTCAGATTATTATCTAGGACATTCAAGTTCAGTATCTTTTAACAGCTAACATCTTCTTTTCAATAACCACAGGTACTACGTTTGAATATCCGAGATAGCTGTCCCATAGTTCACTATGAAACATGTTCAGCCTCATTATCCAGATAATACCGGTGAATATCTAGTTTTATCCGTGTATGCGATAGGTAGTAATAACTGTCGGGATTTGGGACAGCGACGTGCGACAATCAAACACTAATTTTCTGTCTGTGAAGAGTTCGGGTCACTTGAGCATTTATATTTGTGACGCTGCGTTTCTTGTACTTGGCGAGAATCATTTAAGTATGTTATTATATTATTATTATACCATTAAGCCATTTCCCTTTCGGGGTAGGCGTGACTTGCTCGGTGTTGATTTTTTATATTGGTGCACAGTGAAAGTCTAAAATCCATCTGAATATGAATCCTAAAAATTAAATAATGTCCTCTTTTCGAAAGCAGTTTGGAGTTGGACAACAGAGGAAAACATCACCACATAGTCGCATCTTTTTGTCAAAGATAGTGATGCCTTTCTTATGGTTGCCGGGACTTCTGTGAATAGTTCTTTTTTATTGATGATCATAGCGTTTATGCGATCACAACCTCGCACGATGAGGGAACGATGCACCATCCGTAAGATTTTTTTGTCTGTTTTATTTATTTAAATGTTATCTATTTTCACTTCCTATTGTTATGAAATTCGCTTACTTTCTTCATTTGTATTATTTGTCCTCTGTCTTTACAAATCATGAATGAATCATGCATTCTCTTAATATACCTGGTATAATAATGATTGTATATTTTAATTACACTCAGCTCCCGATATAAGAACCCTCAGTTTACGATATTCCTATAATTTAAGTCCTCGCAATTTTCATGATGCGGGGACCGTGGGACGAAGAGAGAGGTGGTGCTCAGTCAAGCGTGACAATCAGTATGAGGGCAGTACTCTCAGTGAGTTATTTGCGTCAGCAGTTAGCGCATGCGTCTCAATCAAACAGAAATGGTTTATGCTGCGCTGCCTGTTTACTTTTGGATTGTCCCGATTTAACATCAAGGACACCTCAAGTCATGCGAAAAACTGTTCTTATATCGAGAGTTAATTGTATTTTAATTAATTCTATTTCTCATATGAGCCTTTCTCTGAGAGACAGTATTTATTTTTTTTTTTAATGGAATTTTCTGCCATTCAGATCAATTAAGCATTATTTAAAGAAAATACATTTTAATGTAACTACATAAATCTGTTTGTTACATAAAGCCCTCAGAGGAAAAAATGTGACACACAGAGTTTTGTGGAAAAAGAGTGAAGAAAAAGTTCCGAGGAAAAAAAGTAACCGAAAAAGTTCAGAGGAAAAAAGATAAACAGAATCGTGAGGTAAAAATGTTACTCCGAAATATCCGAGGAAAAACGTTATACAAAATGTTGAGGGATAAAATATGATAGAAAAACTTCCGAGGAAAAACGTTACAGAAAATGTTGAGGGGAAAAATGTAGTAAAAAAAGTTCCGAGGAAAAGCGATATATATAAAACTCGACTGAAAAAGTTTCTTTTGCTATTATAAGTTGATCACGAAAACACTTTAAAAAAACAACAAGAACGTAAATATGATCAGGTCCATTAAGCTAGCACCTCCACAATCGAATTTTGCGATTTTTCATAACTCAGAATTTTAGGCTTTTTTAGGGCTCTTGAAATCCGCAAAAAAATTTTCCCCGAAACAACCCTTGAGTTCAAAAATCAACCCCCTTCAAAAAATTCGAATTTTTCACAAATTTATTCCCGGCGTATTTTTGTGCTCCTCAAAAATATCCACTCTGATTTTTGGGCTCCAATCCTTAACGTTAAAAATCAACCCCTTGGTACCACGCAGATATGGCATTGTCAAAAAATAATCTTTTTCAGAATTTTACAGTGTGGATAGAGACTTTGATTTTTGGGCTTCTCGAAAATACCTACTCTGATTTCTTGGCTCCAACCATTACCGTTAGAGATCAACCCCTTGGAACCACGCAGATATGACTTTGTCAAAAAATAATTTTCTCAAGAATTTTAAAGTATCAATAGAGTCTCTGATTTTTGGGCTCTTCGAAAATACTCGCTCCAATTTTTGGGCTCCAACCCTTAAAGTTAAAAATCAACCCCTTGTTACCACGCAGATATGACTTTGTCAAAAAATAATACTTTTCAGAGGTTTACAGTGTGGATAGAGATTTTTGGGCTCGTTGAAAACACCCACTCCGATTTTTGGGCTCCAAACCTCAAAGTTAAAAATCAACCCCTTGTACCAAGCAGATATGACTTTGTCAAAAAATAATATTTTTGATAATTTTACAGTGTAGATAGAGTCTTTGATTTTTGGGCTCTTTGAAAAAAATCGTAGTGGGTATCTTCGAGGAGCGCAAAAATCAGAGACTCTAGCCACATTGTAAAATTCTCAAAAAGATTATTTTTTGACAAAGTCATATCTGCGTGGTACTAAGGGGTTGATTTTTAAAGTTGAGGGTTGGAGATCAAAAATCAGAGTGGATATTTTCGAGGAGCCCAAAAATCAGAGACTCTATTAATACTTTAAATACTTTTAACCATAACAGATTTTAATTTGAAACCAAAGACCGTTGAATTCAGCTGAAGAAGACGAATTTTTAACAATATTTTTTATAAAAAAATGAAATATCTACGACAATAAATGAATTGGTACAACAAAAAGAAGAATTTTAAGCCAAAAACGATTTTTTAGTCAATGAGGAAAAAAAAGTTTCATACAAAATGTGAAATTTCCATGCCAAAAAGATGAATTTTTTTTTTTACAACGAATTTCAATTCTCAACCAAAAAATATTGACTTTATATTTTAATATTGACAACATTTTTGAATTTTAAACAAAATAATTAAATTGTATTTCCACTCCATAAGTTTATGAATTATACAAATACCTTTTTTGTGGTCAACATTTTTATTTAAATAATTGAGTATAATCTGAACTATTATTTATTTATTATTATTATTTCGATGCAAACGTTACTTGCTTTAATAATAAACATTATAATGTTAATGATAGAAAATTTCTGGTAAATAATGACATATAATGGTATTATTATCGATTGACCAAATGTGATGGCAATGAATCATTGGCAGTTGATTCCAACATGAAAAATGGTTTTTTAGTTTATAAGATAAGATAATACGACGAGAAAACTTTATTTATAAAATTGTTGATAACAATAATAATTGTCAGTCATTGCCCAAGAGTACTAATAACGATTAACATTTAGTTATTTGCAGTTAATTATGTTTAAAAAATTCACTCTATATCTTGAAACATAGCCAAAGAGCTAATTTGTTAAATAAGTTTGTTTAAACAATTATTATACCATAATTACAGGATAATTTAGGGTCGTCTGAATAAAAAAATGGTATTTATATTCTCGAAAATAGAGGGTACGGATAATTGCTTATAAAATTTGTTCACTATGTAATAAAAAATTGATGAATTTGCATTACTCCAACTCACAAACCCCTTTTGTCTATACATTGTAAAACTTTAGTTGAAATTAAGTGACCAAACATTGCTAATCTCCAAGAAATTATTTTTATTCCTATATTTGTTTAGAACAAATTCAACAAATGTTTAAACTTCTACAGTTCTACAGAAAATTATTTCCAAATTGTTGTGCAATTGATTCTAGATCTTTTTGAATGGATCTGAAAATTTTATGACGAACGGTAGTCTTCAAAAGTCAAAAATTTTGGTTATTGTTATTTTGTTTATGAAATAAAAAGGTATTAAAGACGTTTTTGAAAAAATCAGATGTGAACAATCTATGCATAATTTTATTAATGTTTATTTATGAAAAAAATTAGGCATGATGAAAATAATTGTGGTTTGATAATTAATTTGTCCACAGACACTTTAATTTGCCCTAATCAACCGCGCCGCGCCATAGATCTTACGTTTGAATTTTTTTCTCGCAAACAATTTGCAAACTCACGCCAATAATTGCAGGACTTGAAGACCACACTTATACCTTCCTCTGACGAAAAAATAAAGAAAATAAAAAATGAAATTTTGTGGCAAACGCGTTTTTCATTTTTTTTTCATTCTTTAATTTTTTTATTTTGAAATGTATCTTAAAACAAGTAGATTCAGGCGTCGAAAAGTAAAATCGGTTAATTAGAACCCAAGATACGAAATTTCAAAAAAAATAAGGTGTCCAAGAACTTAAAGACCCATATCTCCGCCATTGTTTCGAATTTTCGAAAAATATTTGGTGGGTTTTTTTTTCACCACCAAGCAATCATATATCCTGAATAACTCCACCAATATACTTTCTATAGTCTATACCTTCTCTCTAGATATCCCCACTACTGTCATGCTAAGAAAAGCATGTATATGCTCTCTCTCTCTCTCTTTGCAATATTTTACTATGCGAACTCCTTAAAACTCATGGTGATTCCTCACGAAAAATTTTAAAGTTGATCCATCAAAGTTTCACTTCTGCCGTGTGGCCCCACTGTCACACATCAATTTTTTTCAATCTATCTACTTCCAGCTTGGCATCATGCAATAAAAATAGCGAATTTTCGTTTTCAGACATGAATTATCAAGACATAGCACAACAAATCAGAAAATTAGGACCGCGATAAAAAATGAAGACATTTTTTCAGCCTAAATTTGAGCCAAATTTGGGTGTACTTATGTTTTCTTTATTTACTTAAACGTTCGCCAACTTAAAAATGTCTAATATAATGTTCTAAGCAATTGTTCAGATATATGTGTGTGGATGTCATACTTTTTTGTGAACACGATAACTTGAAGATGTTTGCAGATGAATTGATGAAATTTGAAGGGCTTCTTTTTACTACTAATATCTTGAAACTAAACGCAGGAGTTCTCAAGATATGCATTGCATTTTTTTAGCACTTTATAATATTTCAAAAATCGATTTTTTATAGTAAAACTTTTTTCTTCAACATAATTCAATGTTGATGCAAAGGTATAAAAGATTGCTTGGTTCGAGGCAAATCGATGGACCTATTGATAAACTTTATTGGAAAGTAAGGAAGTTATGCTCATTTATAATATTTGAAAATTCTGTTTTAAAGAGAAAAACTTTTTTCATCAACATTATTCGAAGTTGATCCATGAATAAAAAATACTTTTTGATCATTTTAAAATAAAAATAATTTCGACCGAGAATGATAGATATTGTAATAGTATTCTGATAGTCACCAATTTTTTTAAACCTAAAAATAATAATTTATTTCATACCTATTTACTTTTAATTTAATAAGTTATATTGGTATTTCACCAACCTCATTGAACTGATTTTCATTATTCATGTGCATTTATTGAAAACATTGAAATAAAATATTATTCTTCGTGCAAAATTCCCTACAGTTTTTCTATGAAAAAAAAATAATCATTATGTATTTTTTGTTTATTTTGAAAATTATTTTTTGAAAATAAATCTGATGTTGGATTTTCAAAATTCAAAATGGGGGATCAAATATGGCGGACATGAAATAGTAAACATGTTTGGTTTTGGTTAAAATTGGTTGTAGTTAGTTTTATGAGGTCGCTGATGTCAAAGCTCAAGTTGGATTTTAAAAATTCTAAATAGCGGATTCAATATGGCGGACGTGAATCAATAAAAATGTTCGGTTATTGATCAAATTGGTGGTACTGAGGTTTTTGGGGTCGCTAAATCGAAAACTGAGGCTTGATTTTAAAAATTCAAAATGGCGGATCCAATATGGCGGACCAAATTATCAAAAATGTTTATTACTTGATCGGATTGTTCATATTTACGTTCTTTAGGTCTTTGACATGAAATCTGATGTTTGATTTTCAAAATTGAATATGGGGGACATTTTTAATAATTCATGTCCGCCGTATTGGATCCGCCATTCCCAATTTTGAAATCCAACATGAGATTTGAATTCAGCGAACCCAAAAAACCTTGATATACACAAGCACAATTAAATCGGATAACCTTAAATAATTTTCTTTGAAATGCTACGAAACAATTTTTTATAGGCGCATGGCGCCTACTTTGTCTAATTATTTTATTTTAATTAATTTCTCTAATTATTGTTCTTTCATGTTAATATTTAAGAGTTGATTAATTTTAAATATTAGAATAGCCAAAATTTAAAAAATGCTACAATGAGCATTAAAAATATACTGTTAAATAAATTTTGTTTCAATAATAAATGATGAATGTTAATAAAAAATTTTGTATTTGAAATCGTAATTATGAAAAAATGCGAAAGTATTCCACATTGTTTCTTATTATAAATTTTTTCGAATCAACTTTGAGAACAAAAGTATATAAGAAGATATGTATTATATTGAAAGAAATGTGAATCGATAAAAAATTGCATTAAAGCTAAATATATATAGATTTGAATTATTTTAATAAATTTGACTAATTGTTGATTAATCGTAATATTTAACACTTAATTGTAAATATTAGAATAGTGAAAACTAAAAATATGCTACAATTTTTTTTACAATCTTTTTAAAAAAATCATAAAGCTGTGAAAGGGATAGTGTGCAACAGAACATCCCCCTTCCCTTTTGCAGCTCTAAAATTCACTATTTCAGAAACAACATTTTTTTTAAACATTTATAATTTATTAATGAAAAAAAATCATTCAACATATTATATTTGTTATGTATCTGTGTTTTTCTTTTAAAAAAATCCAATTTTTTTTTATCTGTTTGTTCATCCTCAAATTTAGCAAAATTGCGGTGTACATATATATATTTATTAAGTATGTTTGCTTTTTATATTGAAAGCGTTATATTGTATGATTCTTGTTCATAGATTTAAATAAACGAGATAAAAATGTGAGTCTAAAAATATCGCAAACATTTTTTCGTAAAAAAGAATTCATGGATAATAAGTTGATAGCTTTGTTTACATCGTCTTTATGTGCAGATAAGTCATCTACATTCGAGCACATTAAAAAAAACGTTTAAAACAGCTTTCAAGTATATTTGTAATAAACTCTTTCATTTTGTGATACTCGCAATATACTTCCCAGCAAATTTGTAAACTAATGTATGCCTTTTACGGTTGAACTCGATAACATTTTCACTGAAATCGGAAGATAAAATAAAATTCAATTAGGGGCGACCACCCAACAGTAGATAATGATCCTACAGTAGATAATCATTAATTAACAATACTAATGGATGTTAAATAATTTATTTCATATAATTAGTACTTAAGACACGATACGTGTTAATATATTAAAATTATAACCAATTATTTTATTTATATTTGTGTTTATAATTAAGGATTATCTACTGTAGGGTGGTGACCCCTACCTCACCAATAATATTAAAATTAACAGTATCGTTTGCTGATAAAGTAGATTCCTAGAAGAAAGGAGTTGCACCACTGCACTGCACTGCAGCGTTCAGAATACGAGAGTTTGTGATGCGGGGATGCGAAATAGATGTCAGCACCAGTTCCATAAATCGCTATTTTCAGATAAATTAATAATTGTTTGATTAGGCTTTCTATTTTTATCACTGTATTTTTTAGGGTGATAAGATGTCCTGATTTATAAGGACATGTCCTATTTTTTTATCGCGATCCTGATTTTCTGTTTCGTTGTATGATGTCCTGATTTTTCATCAGCGTTGCTACGTGTAATACCTGAATTTTCAACCAAATAATTTAATTTTTAACTCAAAAAGATAAATTTGAAACCAACAATAAAAATTTTTTATTTTCAGTTCAAATAATTAATTTTAAACCGAGGAATTTTCAACAAAATAGTTGAAATTTTCAATCGAAGTGCTGAAGTTTCTATCAAATAAATGAATTCACAACGAAAAGTGTAATCGTTGATATTTCCAACAAAAAATATTTTAACATTCAATCAAAAACAGTTGAATTAAACAAAATAAATACAAATTTTCAATAAATTAGTTTAATACTTTAACAAAAACAGACTAATTTTCAAACGAATAAAAAAAAGAATTTTCAACCTAGAAAGATTTTTCAGGCGGTAAAGAAAAAAACTCTCATCCAAAATGTTGAATTTTCAAGACAAAATTACGAATTTCCTGCAAAACAGTTGAGTTTTGAACCCGTAAATATGAATTTTCAACTTAAAACTTGGATTTTCAACAACAGCAAAAAAAAACCCATTTTCAACCAAAGAAATTAATTTTTGACCAAAAAGATGGAGTTTGAACTAATGAGATTACTTTTCTAACAAAAAAATGACAACAAAATAGTAAAATTATCACCTTGAACAGATGTACTTTCAACTTTATATAGAATAGTAAAAAAAAATTCCACCAAACATATGAATTTTTAAGCAAGGATATTAAATTTCTATCAAAAAAGATCAATTTTCGACAAAAAATTTAAATGTTTTGTTAAAAATTTAACTATTTTGGTACAAAATTAACTTTCTGTTGAAAATTCATATGTTGGTGTTGAACATTCAATTGAAATCTTTCTTGGTTGCAAAGTTGAATTTTTGTTGAAAATTTGTATTTTTTGTTAAAAAGTTCATTTCTTTCATTAGAAATTTCATCTTCGTTTGAACCCAACTCTTCTTTGTTTGAGAATTCAACCATTTTGTTGAAAATTCGTCTTTTTTGGTTGAATTCAACGGTGTTTAATCAAAAATTATTATCTTTTAGGTTGAAATATCTACTATTACGTTATTTGTTGAAAATTAATTAATCTTTTTAATTTAAAAATTCAACTTCGTGGGTAAAAGTTACTACTTTGTTGAACATTTTTTTTTCGTTTAATGTTCATCTTACTGGTTGAAAATCTTATTATTTTGTCGAAAGGTCGTTTTCTTTTGGTTTAAAATTAATTTTTTTTAACTGAAAAGTTGAGTCTTTTTTGTCAGAGAGCTGATCTTCTTTGTTTGAAATTTCCTCTTTTTTTTGTTAAAAATGCAACATTTTGGTTGAAAATCAACTTTTTTTCGTTTAAAATTGATATTTTGTGGGTTAAAATTCAATTGTTTTACAGAAAATTCGTTTTTTGGCTTGCAAGTTCAACAATTTAGATGAGCATCTTTTTCTATCTTTACTGAAAAATCTTTATTTGTTAGAATTGAATTTTATTTTTACTGAAAATTTAACTTTTCCATTTTTTGTTAAAAATTGATTGCTTTTAGATGAAAATTCAACAATTTGGTTGTTAATTCATGTATTTTGTTATAGATTCACTTTTTTTTGGTAGAAAATTCGTGTTTTTTGTTTTAAAATTAATCTCTTTTGGCATTAATGTTATCTTTAGGTTGAAACTTCAACTATTATGGTAGAAAATTAAACTATTGGTTGAAAATTCATATTTTCGTTTAGAAAATTCAACAGTTTTGTAGAAAATTCATTAATTTTGTTAAAATTTCGTTTTTTTCTTGATCGAAAAATCTTTCTTGGCTCAATTATATTTTTGTTTGAGAGTTCGACTTCTTTGGATAACATTTGTTTAATTTGGTTAGAAATGTAATTATATTCATGCAAATACTACAATTTTCTTAAAAAGTCATTCGTTTTGGTTGGAAATTCCAAGTTTTGTTAAAAATTTGTTTCTTTGGGTCGAAAATTCAACTCTTTGGTTCAAAATTAACTTAATTGTAGAAAATTCACGAATTTGGTTAAAATTTTTGTTCTCTCTTGTCTGAAAAATCTTCTTTGGCTGAAAATTCAACTCTTTCGGTAGAAATTTCATATTTTTCGGTCGAAAATACAACTATTTGCTTGAAAATTAATCTGTTTTTGTTGACGATTCAGCTATTTGGTTTTAAATCTGTTTGGTAGAATTTGATCATTTTTTATATCTAAATAAATTTTTTCTACTAAATGTCAACTGTTACATTTTTGCTTGAAATTTTTTTTTGGTGAAAACTCAACTATTTCATTTTTGATTGCGAATTTATCTTTTTTAGTTGAAAATTCAAGTGCTTCGTTGAATGTTCAACTACTTTGTTAAAAATTGACTTTTTTTGGTGAATGTTTATAATTTTGGTTAGAAATTCATCTCTTTGGTTGAAAATTCCTTTTTTTCTTCTATTTAAAAATTCACCTATTCCATTTTTGGTTGAAAATTTATCTTTTTTAGTTGAAAATTTTACTACTTAGTTTAAAGTTGTATTACTTTGTTGAAAATTAATTGTTTTGATAGAAAATACATCATTTCAGTCGAAAATTCATATATTTGGTTACAAATTTAACTACTTTGTAGAAAATGCATTATTTTTTTGGTTGAATACAACTGTTTTTGATCTATAATTAAACTATTTTTTGTGGAAACATCAACTATTAGATTTTTCGTTGAAAAATGATCTTTTTGTTTGAAAATTCAAATACCTAATTGAAAGTTGAGATAGTTTCTTAAAAATAAATGTTTTTGCTTCCTCATAGAGGAAGCTTTGTAATGTTAACATTTTCCAAAAAATTTAAATTCATTTAATTAAATCACCTTAATTTAAAAGTGTTTATTACAATGTTTTAAGCAATTATCCGGATATGTGTGTGTGTGTGTCTGTGGATGTCACACTGTTTTGTGAACACGATAACTTGAAAACGGCTTAAGATACATTGATGAAACTTGAAGGGCTTATTTTCACCACTGATATCTTGAAACTGACTGAAGGATTTCGAAAAATATTTATTGTATTTTTTTGCACTCAATAATATTATAAAAATCGTTTTTTTTTTTTATAGTAAAACTTTTTTCATCAGCATAATTCAAAGTTGATGCAAGAATATAAAAGATTGGTTGGTCCGAGACGAATCGATTGACCTAAATATTAATATATTTTATGGAAGAGTAGGGAAGTCATGGTAATTTATATATTTTGAAAATCTGTTTTTTATAGTAAAACTTTTTTATTGATATAATTCAAAGTTGATGCAAGAACAGAAAAGATGTGTTGATTCGAGACGAATCGATTGACCTATACTATTAATACATTTTATTGAAGAGGAATGAAGCTATGGTAATGCATAATATTAGGAAATACGGGTTTTTATAGTAAAGCTTTTTTCTTCAACATAATTCAAAGTTGATGCAAAAATATAAAAGATTCCTTGGTTCGAGACGAATCGATTGACCTGCAATAATAATACATTTTATTAAAGAGTAGGGAAGTTATGGTAATGTATATATTTTTAAAATCGATTTTTATAGTAAAAATTTTCTCATTCTCATAATTTAAATTTGATGCGAGAATAGAAAAGTTGTGTTGACTCAAGACGAATCGATTGACCTATAACATTGATACATTTTATTGAAGAGTAAGGAAGCTATGATAATGCATAATATTTGAAAACACGGTTTTTTGTAGTAAAACTTTTTTCACAAAGTTGATGCAAGTACGGAAAAGATTCCTTGATTCGAGGCAAATCGATTGATCTATAATATTAATACACTTTATCGAAGATTAAGGAAGTTATGATCATTTATAATATTTGAATCATCTGTTTCAAACAGAAAAACTTTTTTCATCGACGTAATTCAAAGTTGACGCATGAATAGAAAAGACATCATAATAAAATCATAAATTTTCAAATAGAATAATTCTGACATTTTATGTAAAAAATCATAAAGCTGGAAAAGGGATAGGGTGCGACAGAACTTTTTCCTTCTCTTTTCCATATAATTATAAATACAAACAAAGTAAAAACACTCGAGATCGAATTCAGTTTTCAGTTGAATTTCTATCTTTTTTATTAAAAATTTGAATTATTTAGTTGAAAATTTGTCGTTGTAGGTTGAAAATTGAACAATTTGGTTAAAAATTCTACTATTCTGTTGAAAATTGAATGTTTTTATTGAAAATTTAACTATTTTCTTGAAAATTCATCTTTTTTTGTCGGAAATTGAACTGCTTTGTTGAAAATTCACCCTTTTTGGATTAAAAATTCATTTTTTATGCTAGAAATGTCATAATTTCTGTTGAAATAATTAAATGATTGTTAACCGTTAGCTCAATTCGAGTGCACCCCTTTAAGGGTCATAGCTGAATATAGGGAAGGACAGGGGATATGGGGACCAGCCTGTATTTTAAAATGAAGGACTCTGCTTCTTTCTCTGTTGTTGCGCAGGTGTTTGAAAGGTGAGGATCTCTTATTTTGATACTTAGTCTTCCTTCCTTAGAAGCCCGATCTTCCGCATCAGTGGCACTAAAGAGGGCATCAAGCTACTAAAAGAAACCTTACTTGCTTTGCGACCCTTATTAGAAGTGAAATAAGTCAACTGGCCAACTGTCGCAAGAAGAAGGCCCCGAAGGAGGAAAAAATCAGCGAGATCGCAGATCGGTGCATCCGGAGAACTGGGCACGTGTTTCGGTCAAATCTAATTGGCGAGGCTTCCAGCAAGAGCAACCAGTACCCAGCGGGCGCGGCAGATGGTGGTCGTGATTGCAGCTGTCGGAGAAACACCTGCCGCTTCTTCAGGGCCTTATTGAGATTCACAGAATCAGTGCAACCGGGCTTATCTTACTGACCGTCACCAGGATTTACTAAGTGACTTTTATCAGGCCATTTCAAATATTAACACTAAATAAGGACACCTGAATGTTCTTATCTTTGAATGATGTCTGTAGGAAAGAAAGAACACATCTGGTCCCTCATGAAAAAACACCTTTACAGTATTTATTATTCCATAGCAGAATCATTATGCATCAAGTAGATAAGGGGCCGTCTATAAACTATTTTTGACCCCCCCCCCCCTGAAAGTAACATAGCCATTAGCTACAGATAAGTTAATTTTTAATGAAAAAGATGAATTTAACAAAATAGTTTAATTTTCAACAAAATAATTAGCTTTCAAGGAAATAGTTAAATCTTTAAACTAATATCTGAATTCTTAAACTATACAGATGAATTTTCAAACAAGAAGATTAATTTTCATTAAAAACAGACGACGTTTTAACAAAATACATGGATTTAAAACAAAAAATTCAATTTATAACTGAAAAATATTTGAAGTTTATATAAAAATAGATTAATTTTGAACCGAACAGTTGCAATTTTAACCAAATAAGATTAATTTTCTACCAAATTATTAGAACATTTAACCCAAAGCGAGAAATTTTCAAAAAATCAGTTTAATTTTGAACCAAAAAGGATGACTTTAACCAAGAAATGGTATAGTTAAATTTAAACTTCAAAAAATTACTTTTCAACAAAAAAATGGAAGTTTTAACCAGTTTGATTAAGGAATAAAACGAATTTTCAACAAAATAGTTGAATCATGAACCAAATAGATGAATTTTCAACAAAGTAGATCAATTTCCTACCAAAAAAGACGAATTTTCAACCAAAGAATTAACTTCCCGCGTGAAAAAGTTTGCATGGCTCAAGCATGGCTCAAGCGTGGCAGAAAACTTGGAAATATGTGACTAAAGCATGGGACGCGGCTGCATGGTACATGGCTAAAGCGTTGCTCCTGTCCGTCTCCCATGCTTAGGCCACAATAAACACAAATGAATATTCCTAAGAATATGAAACTGTTAGAGAACATTAGCCCGCGTTGAAAATTAAAATCTTAACTTTGCCAATAGCCGACACATCTCTAAATGGTAAGTCCACTACCCGGGTGCACCAGAACGTGCACCAGGTCGTTCAAGGCGTCATCTACGAGAACTTTTAAAACATTTAAATGGTTCCAATAGCCAAAATAACTACCAATGGTGAGTCGACGATCCAAGTGCACCGGATCGGGCACCAGGTAGTTTAGCAGGTATTCTACGACAACTTTTTCAAAATTTAAATTGTTCCAATAGCCAAAATAACTGCCAATGGTCAGTGGACGATTCGGGTGCACTAGGTCGCGCACCACGTACTTTAGCACGTATTCTACAAGAAATTTTTTAAAATTTAAATTGTTCCAATAGCCAAAATAACTACCAATGGTGAGTCGACGATCCAAGTGCACCTGATCGCGCACCAGGTAGTTTAGCACATATTCTACGAGAACTTTTTCAAAATTTAAATTGTTCCAATAGCCAAAATAACTGCCAATGGTCAGTCGACGATCCGGGTGCACTAGGTCGCACACCACGTACTTTAGCACGTATTCTACAAGAACTTTTTCAAAATTTAAATTGCTCCAACAGCCAAAATATCTGCCAATGGTCAGTCGACGATCCGGGTGCATTAGGTCGCGCACCGCGTACTTTAGCACGTATTCTACTAGAACTTTTTCAAAATTTAAATTGTTCCAATGACCAAAATAACTACCAATGGTGAGTCGACGATCCAAGTGCACCAGATCGCGCACCAGGTACTTTAGCACGTATTCTACGAGAAATTTTTCAAAATTTAAATTGTTCCAATAGCCAAAATAACTGCCAATGGTCAGTCGCCGATCCGGGTGCACTACGTCGCGCACCACGTACTTTAGCACGTATTCTACAAGTACTTTTTCAAAATTTAAATTGTTCCAATTGCCAAAATAACTACCAATGGTGAGTCGACGATACAGGTGCACCGGATTGCGCACCACGTAGTTTAGCACGTATTCTACGAGAACTTTTTTTCAAATTTATATTGTTCCAACAGCCAAAATAATTACCAGTGATGATTCGACGATCCAAGTGCACTAGGTCGCGTACTATGTACTTTGGCACGTATTCTAAGAGAGCTTTCTTTAAATTCAAATTATGCCAACAGCCAAAATAACTGTCAATGGTCAGTCGATGATCCGGGTGTACTAGGTCGCGCACTAGGTACTTCAGCACGTATTCTAAGAGAACTTTCTTAAAATTCAAATTATGGCAACCGTCAAAATAACTACCTGGTGCGCGATCCGGTGCACCGGGATCGTGGACTGACCATTGGTAGTTATTTTAGCTATTGGAACAATTTAAATTTTGAAAAAGTCCTTGTAGAATACGTGCTAAAGTACGTGGTACGCGACTTAGTGCACCCGGATCGTCGACTGACCATTGACAGTTATTTTGGCTATTGGAACAATTTAAATTTTGAAAAAGTTCTCGTAGAATACGTGCTAAAGTACGCGGTGCGCGACATAATGCACCCGGATCGTCGACTGACCATTGGCAGATATTTTGGC
>CAKNYM010044295.1:51970-64976 GCA_932195095.1 Andricus curvator | reverse complement strand
AAGTGTCGGTAAGGTAGGAATCCGGTCACGTGACCCACTCGTCACATGGCCTTAATTTTTTAAATAATATTCCTCCAGTTCCCATTGAAAAAGAAAAAAATGCAGGTTTAAAAAAAGACTGTTTGAAACTTAGAGAAGCTTGAAATTCAGAGGTACTTCAGCTGGTTTAAAAAATTCTTTTCCAATATTCATAGTTCGTCAGTGCATATCTGGAAGTCGTCGAGACGTTTATCGACTCTTTCTGACGGCAACGGCAGCAGCTGGAGGATCTGTGGCGAGGTGGGCCAAAAAGACGTGTTGGATCAAACTAGTTCAAATGTCAAAAGAGATGCCAATATAGATGGTGACAGCGGGGTCATTCAGAGGTTATCGAGATATAATTAATGTCGGCAATTTGCCAAATTTAGTCCCCAGTATCGAATCGCGAAAGCCAGGATTGGCAAGAGGCGTGTGAAATGAACGCCACATTGTCTACTCCCTGACAGCTGGTGGCCGGATGGACACCAGTTTAACTATTGGTTTAGGAATAAACTGACCTGTCAAATGTCTCACAAACCAACAGGTTTAATAATCATATCCTTCTAGTGCCTCACCGGTTGAACTTTTAAACACATCAAATAATTTCTACTTTTAACCGTTTGGACATTTAACCTGTAGGAAAGTTCATTCGTCTCGATTTGAAATTGTTCACTCTCTAAAATGAATTAGTAGAAGAATACTACACTGGAACTTGGAATTAAGAACGGTTTCGGGCATGGCTTCCATTGGCCTTGTTCCTATTTCAAGACCGTCCGAACGTAAACATGCAGGCCCGCGTGAATGATTCTATTGGATTTGAACGGATGACGTAGCCTGATGCCACTAACGCGCAGAGAGTGTGGCCCTCCAGCCGTTTGTCACGCTTGACTGAGCAGCCACTCCTGCGCTCCCCGCATCAGGAAACCGCCACGGCATCAATTCTCGGAACGGCGTAAATCAGTACTGCTTCAATCCAAGTTCCAGTATAATTAGTAGTATTTTTTTACTGATTTAAATAGCGTCGATTCCTTCACTACTGATTAGTAAAAATCTACTAATTCAATGTGTAAGAATAACCGACTGAATCAATTATTGACTATATACTTACCAAAGGAATTGGTAATATTGTAAAATGTATTGCTAGTAAATATTTCAAACGGTAGTTTTAAATAAATCTGAAAACCGATTTTACAATGAAGAGAATTTTTTGAAATCAAATAATAAATGATCAAATACATGGAAAAATACAAGATACGTGAGAATTCTAGGAACAAAACATAAAATTACATCCTTACTACATTCTGTAGACTACGTTACCAGTTTGAAGTGTGTTTGTGTGTGTGTGTGTGGTGGGGGGGGTAAAAATTAATGTTAGTAAGGGGGGGGGGGGGGGGGTATAAGTGGAAATAACGTTACGAACTTACAAAACCCAATAAGAAAATCCAACTACATTTTTGTGTAAAAGTTCATTTTTTTATTTGAAAAGGCTACTATTATATTTTTTGTTCGGAATTCATCTCGTTTGGTTAAAAATTCTATTATTTGGTTGAAAATTAAATTATTTTAAAAAAATGCAAAAATATTGTCAGAAAGTCATCCTCTTTATCAAAAATTCAACTATTTTGTTAAACATTCATTTTTTTAGTGGAAGGTTCATCTCTTGGGTTGAAAATTTAACTATTTTGATGAAAATTCGTTTCATGTCTGGTTGAAAACAAATTTTTTAAACTGACCATTTTTGGTTAGTAATTTATTCATTAATTTTTTTAATTTAACTATTCCGTTGAGATTCATGTATTTCGTTGAAAATTCGTATTTTCTGATAGAAATTCAATCTTCTAGGATGAAAATTGATCCTTTTTGGTTAAAAATGCAATTGTTGGGTAAAATATCAACGGTTAATTGTTTCTTTGAGAATTCATCTTTTTTGGTTGAAAAGTCGACTATTTGGCTCAAAGTTGAACTAATTTGTAAACAAATTATTATTTTTCATTATTAGGGATTCATAATTATAGTTGAAAATTTAACTATTTCCTTTGAAATGAACTTTTATGTTAAAAATGTCACTGTTTTGTAGAAAATTCATCTTTTTACTTTAAAATTCAACAATTTGGTAGAAAATTAAACTATTTGGTACAAAACTGAACTTTTTGGATAAAAAATCATATTTTTGTGTTGAAAATTTACCTTCTTTGTAGATAATTCGCCTTTTTGGCTTTGAAATTAAATAATTTGGTTGCAAATTCATGTCTTTTGTTCAGAATTCATCTTTTTTGGTAAAACATTATTCTTTTAGGTCAAAAATTAATCTTTTTAGTTAAAAATTCAATAACTTTGTTGAAAATTATTTTCTTTTTGTTAAAAATTATTTTTATTTTTTTTTCATCTGAAAATTTAATTATTCCATGTTTAGTTAAAACTTTATTCTGTATATTGGATAATTTGAAAATTCGTCTTTTTTTATAGAACATTATTTTTTTTGGTCGAAAATTCATATTTTTTCTGGAAAATTTAACAACTTTGTTGAAAATTCATTTTGTTTTTGTTAAAAATCATGATTTTTTTTTAATTTAAAAATTGAAGTATTCCATGTTTGGTTAAAACTTTATCCTGCATATTCAATCAGTTGGAAATTCATCTTTTTTGATAGAACATGATTTTTCTTGGTCGAAAATTCATCTTTTTGGTTGAAAATTCAACAATATTGTTGAAAAATGTTTTCTTTTGTATAAAGTAATTTTTTTAATAATATTTATATTCATTTAAATTTAAATTTATTTTATTTTAAATATATATTTCTAATAATAATAATGTTTTTATCTGAAAATTTAACTATTCCATTTTTAGATGAAACTTTATCCTGTATGTTGTATAAGTTAAAAATTCAACTATTTTGTAGGAAATTAATGTATATTGTTGAAAAGTCGTCTTTCTGAGTAGAAAATTATTCTTGTTTGTTGAAAGTTTAATTTTTTGTTTGAGAATTCAACTTTTTTGTTAAAAATTCATCTTTCTTGATTGAAAAGGATCTTCTTGTTAAAAATTCAGCTTTTCTGATGTAATAATCCACTTTTGCAACTTTGTATGCTGAAAAGTCAACTATTTGGTTAGAAATGCAACTATTTTGTTGAAAAGCTAATTATTTTTTGAAAATACAACTATTTTGTTAAAGTCATCATTTTTGATCGAAAATTCAACTACGTTTTTAAAAATCAAACTTTTTGATTGAAAATTCATCTTTAATGGTAGAAAAGTTATCCTTCTTGGTTGAAAATTTATCTTTCTTGGTTGAAAAGTAACTTTTTCATTAAAAAATCAACTGTCTTCGAAAAACTTCGCGTTTTTGGATGAAACATCAACTAATCCACTTCTGGTTAAAAATTTATCTTTTTTAGTTGAAAATTCAACAATTTAGATTGACTTTCAAATACATTGTTAAATATTAATTTTTTGGTAGAAGACTTATTTCTTTGGTTGGAAATGTAACTATTTAGTTGAAAAATCGATTTTTTTCGTTTAAAAATTCATCTCTTTTGGTCGTAATTTGATCTTTTTCTGTTGAAAATACAACTATTTGATTAAAATTATCAGTTTTGGTTCAGCATTTTTCTATTTTACAGAAAATTTGTTCTTTTTTTGGTTGAAAATAATTTTTCTAAATGAAAATTCAACTATTCGATTTCTGGTTGAAAATAATCTTTTTTAGTACAAAATTTAAATATGAGGTTGAAAATTCATATATTTTTTTGCAATTTTTTTTTTGTAGAAAATTAATCATCTTCATTGAAAATTATATTGACAGGTTAAATGTCTAGTCAGTTAAACCTGGCTGCCCTTTCCAGTTTCCCTAGGCTTACCGAAAATATTTGTTCTACGCTCACCGAATTTCAGTGATACTAGACAAGGCCTAATTTGAAATAAAATTTAAATAAAAAAAATAAAATGAAATTCAAATGTATAAAATAAATTTAAATTCAAATTTTATATATTAAATTTAAATAAAATGAATTTTTAAACTCGATACATGAATTTTCAACCAAATAGTTGAATTATCATCTAAAAATTATGAATTTGTAACCAAAATGACATGGTTACATTTTCAGTTACAAAAATTAATGTTTTATTTTTAAGAACTAATCAATAAAATAGTTAAATTGAAAAAAAATTAAGGAAGTTGTTTATCTTTCAACAAAGTAGATGAATTCAACCAAAAAAGACGAACTTTCATTAAAATAGTTGAAGCATCAACTTAAGAAAAAGAATTTTTTAACAAATAGTTGCACTTTTAACCAAAAAATGACTAAATTTTCAACAAAGTGGATGAATTTTCTAATCAAAAAGACATATTTGCAACAAAACAGTAAGCATTATAATCAATAAAAATAAGTGTCTTTTCTCATTTCGAAGGATCAAGATAATTAATTTAGTTATAATTTATATACAAATCTTTAGAATTTGTGAATGTTAACATATAACTATAAAATATAAACAAAATTTGACTTTGTTGAAAAAAATCAATTTCTTTTGTTAAATATGCAACTATCAGGTTGAAAATTCATCTTTTTTAATTGAAAATTCAACTATTTTTCAGACTATTTGTATTTTTTGGGTCGAAAGTTCAATAATTTGGTAGAAAATTCAACTATTTGGTTGAAAATTCGTCTTTTTTGGTCGAAAATCCAATTTTCTTTATTAAAAATGCAACTGTTTGGTTAAAAAATCAATCTGTTTTAGTTGAGGAATCAATTATTTTGTTGAAAATTCGTTTATGCGAATTAAATCCAACTGTTTTTTTTTAATTTTTACTCGAAATCCTTCTTTGTTGAAATATTGACTTCTACATTTTTCGTTGAAGATTCATCTTTTTAGTTTAAAAATTCAAATCCTTGATTGAAAGTCCAACTATTTTCTAAATAGTACTCTTGTTTTCGTTCAAGATTCATCATTTTAGTTGAAAATTCGTCGGTTTTTGGTTAAACACTAAATTCTTCAACTGATCACTTTCAGCAACTAAAAATAGATAAACTAAAAAACAATCAAATGAAATTTGAACTAACATCACATCTGTTTTTCAAACTATTTAGTTGAAAATTGATGTAATTTGTTGAAAATTCGTCTTTTTGGTAGAAAATTAATTTTCATGGTTGAAAATTCAAATATTAGATTGAAAATTCGCCTTTTCTGATTTAAAGTTATTCTTCTTCGTTGAACATTCATATATTTGGCAAAATGTATGTATGTTGTCGAAAATTTGTCTTTTCTGGTCGAAGATTAATCTTCTTGGTTGAAAATTCAACAATTTGGTTAAAAATGTATACATTTTGTTGAAATTTTTTTTTTTTTTTTTTAGAAAATTTATATTCCGTGTTGAAAGTTCATCTTTTTGGTAGAAAATTTTACTATTTGATAGATAATTCTACTATTTTGTTGAAGATTAATATTTCCATGTTGAAAATTCAAATATTAGATTGAAAATTCGCTTTTTCTGATTTAAAGTTATTCTTCTTGGTTGAACATTCAGATATTTGGCAAAATGTTGTTGAAAATTTGTCTTCTCTGGTAGAAAATTAATCTTCTTGGTTGAAAATTCAACTATTTGGTTAAAAATGTATACATTTTGTTGAGAAATTTTGTTTTTGTAGAAAATTTATATTCCGTGTTGAAAATTTATCTTTTTGGTGAAAAATTTTACTATTTGGTTGATAATTCTACTATTTTGTTGAAGATTCATATTTCCATGTTGAAAATTCAACTGTTTTGAAGAAAATTCTTCTTTTTGGTTTTTTTATTTTAATTTAATGTTATTTAATTTTATTTTTGGTTTTATTCGTCTTTTTTGGTAAAAAGTCCATTTTTCAAATTGAAAATGGAACTCTTTGGTTAATAATTAATTTGTTCCAGTTCAGGATTCAATTATTGAAAAAAAAATTAGTTTTCATTGGTTGAACCCAACTGTTTTTTTAAATTAAAATCTTTTTTTGTTGAAATATCAACTATTACAGTTTTCGGTGAAAATTAATCTTTTGGATTGAAAAATCCACTTCTTGTTTGAAAGTCCAACTATTTTCTCAAAAGTTTTTTTTATTCAAGATGTATAATTTTATTTGAAAATTCCTTTTTTTAAAATAAAGTTTTAAAACTGAAAATTGAACTATTTCATTGAAAATTTAACGGATTGGTTGAAAATGAACATTTCTGTTGAAAATTCATATTCTAAAGTTTAAAATTTAACTGTTTTGTAGAAAATTTGTCTTTTTAGCTTGAAATTTCAATAATTTAGTAGAAAATTTAACTATTGGGTTGAAATATTTAAATTTCAGTAGAAAATTCACCATTTGTGATTCGAAATTAATCTTTTTGGATGAAAATTTACCGACTTGTTGAAAATTTATGTATTTTGTAGAAAATTTGTCTTTCCTGGTGAAAAATTAATCTTCATGGTTGAAAATTCAACTATTTGTTAAAAATGTACGTACTTTGTTGAGAATTCAAATGTTTAGGTGGAAAATTAATATTCACCGTTAAAAATTCATTTGTGTTTGGTTTAAAATTAAACTATTTGGTTAAAAATTCAGCTGTTTTGTAGAACTCTCATCCATTTGATTAAAAATGGAAATCTGTGGCTGAAGATTGATCTGTTTTTGTTGAGGATTCAACTATTTTGTTGGAAGCTCGTCGTTTTTAGTTCAATTCATCTGTTTTTAATTTAAAATCTGTTCTTGGCAAAAATATCCAATATTTTATTTGTTGTTGAATGTTAATCCTTTTTCATGAAAAATTCAACAACTTTTTTGTAACGTTATTGGCTACTTATTATTCAGAGTCTGAATACTAAAGATATCGATTTACTTGTCAAGGTGCAAGATTTCTGTTGATGTCCAAAGTATGTCACCTAAATAAAATTATAAGACACTTTTTTCGCGGTTGTGTATCCAGGGCGATGTTATTGAATTTCAATTTCTTCCGTTGAAGCGATTATAACGGGAATTGAAATTTGATTCGAGTATGGTATCATAGAAGCTTGAACTATTGGAACCGATTGTGCATGCTCGCTTTTTACCTCCTGAATGATTTATTCGTTTGGAAAAGAAAAGAGACCACCTGGCTCTCGTTTCATAAAGGCTTTTCACCGTTTCGGCTCAACGCCCTAGAAATTCGACGATACGATAGGAGAAACCTTCCTACAGTGGATAATGCAACCTACAGTGGATAATCATTAATTAAGAGAATAAATAAAAGAAAAAAATAAATTTCAATTTTAATTTATTAAACCGTATAGTGTCTTAACTATTAATTAAATTACATTTATTATTTTACATACATTAGTATTTTTAATAAATGATTATCCACTTTAGGTTATTTGGGGCAGTCCATGAACTACGTTGCCAATAAATAAATAAATTCCTAAGATTTCAAGACGATGTATAATTCATTTTCAACAAAACAGTTGCATTTTTAACCAAAGAATATTTTCTAGCAAAAGAAATGAATTTTTACCCAAAAAGACGAATTTTCAAAAAAAAAAAAAAAAATTATTTTCAACCAAACAGTTCCGTTAAAAACCAACTTCCTAAACTTTCAAGTACAAAACATGAATTTTCAATAAAATAAATGAGCTTTTAACCAAATAGTTAAATTTTTAAGTCTGAAAGATTAATTTTTTCGAAGGCAGTTAAATTTTCAACAAAAAGGTTAATATTTAACGAAGAAAGATGCACTTTCAACCAAGAAAGATTATTTCCCTACAATAAAAGGTAAATTATCGACCAAAAATATGACTCTAACTGAATTGCTCAATTTTGAAAATATAAATTTCAAACCAATTATTTAAAATTTTAACCGAGAAGATAATTGGTCTGCCGAAAAAGACTAGGTTTCATCAAAGTGCATGAACTTTCAAACAGAATTGTTAAATTTTGAAGTCAAAAAGATGGATTATCTGTGAAACAGTTAAATCATCTACTCAAAAATATGTTTTTTTTTTAACGAAAAATTTATTTTTCTATCAGTTAGTTGAATTTTCAAATGAATAATTTAATTTGTAAACAAATATTTGAATTTTCTTTCAAAATAATTTGATTTCCTGTCAAAATAGTGGAATTTTTAACTAAAATGATGAATCTTCAACCAAAAAACATGAATTTTTCATTAAGTAGTTCAACTTTGAACCAAGTAGTTGATTTTTCAAAAAAATAAAAAAATAAAAATAAATTCGCAACAAAACTTGTAATATTTAGTATTTAAACAAAAAAAAGAGATTTTAATCTGAAATCAAAAACAGTTAAATTTAACCAAAAAATGCAAATACTTCTCAAAACATGTAAAATTTAATATTTAAACAAAAGAAAAAGATTTTAATTTGTGAGTGAGGTAATTAATTTTGGCATTTATTAAAATATAGGAATTTGATGAATTATTTTATTTTTGAAACAATTTTACTATTTTATTATAGCGGACAAAATAGTTGATTTTTGAACCAAATAGCTCAATTTTTAACCTACATACAAAAATGGATTTTCAACCAAGAAGATTAATTTTTTTCCAATTGACCAATTTCCAACAAAATAAATTAATTTTCAATCGAATATATGATTTTTCAACTAAAGAAAATAAGTTTTTAACTAAAAATAGAATAGTTTTTTAAGATGGAAAAATTACTTTTCAACAAAAATAAAAAGGGATTTTTAAGCATTGTTAAATCCTCAAACAAATACATGAATGAAGATGCATTTTCTATCCACAAAGTCAAATTTTTATCAAAGAGCTAAGCTTTCCAGCCAAAAAGTCGAATTTTTTAGATAACAGTTGACGTTCAAACCGTCAAAGATGACTTTTCAACAAGAAAGTTAATTTTCAATCAAGAAAGATGTACTTTCAAACAAATATTTGAATTTTTTACTGAAAAATATAAGTTTTCAGCCAAAAATGAAACCGTTAAATTTTTAGTTACAAGAATTAATTTGAAAAAAAGAATTTCATCTAGTTGAATTTTTAACAATATAATTACATTGTCAACGAAAACGAATTAATTTACAATAAAAAAGGTTAATTTTATAATAACGAAGACGAATTTTCAATAAAATACATGCATTTTCTACAAAAGAGTTGAATTTTCAACTTATAAAAGATAAATTTACAACCAAAATAATATAAATAATCATAACTTCCTTACTCTTTAATAAAATGGATTAATATTTTCTCATTTAAGGGGATTATTTGTACTCAAGTTTGTATTCAAGTCATGAAAGGCCAATCAAGTTTTCAACAAGAATGATTGCGAGATTTTCGAGACATGTCGCTACATCATTTTTTCAGATGGGAAATTATTTATTTCATCATAATTTTATTATTTGTTATTTTTGGGAAAATTGTAGATGCTGCTAAATATGAATGCTGTTTTTTGATTTTTTATCAGTTGCCTGCGAAGAACTGGTCGATTTACTTCGCACACGCTATACAAGCGTGCGCGAAGAACTTCTACAAGTGTGTGTGAATCGGGCACTTCGCGTCTGCTATGCAGACATGAGAAATCGAACTTTGCATGCAACTGTTTCAAAAATTATTTTTTAAGGCTTCGGAGGCTATGCCGGAAATCCTTATAACGATGGTCGGATTTCCGTCCATCCGTCCGTCTGTCATTTATCACTCATAGTTTCTACAATATTTGTGATAGAGGGTTGAAATTTTGCGTTGAGGTTAACCAGCCATTATATACTTTAGAAAACATATTTTCATCCGATTATCTATTTTTTTTAAATCAGTGGTTCAAAACTAAGGAAAATTAAAAAATGGGGAAATTTGGCTTTTTAGACCCCTATGCTGTAAACTTTTCTTTAAGTACTATTTTCCTCAAGGATGACTTAAATTGAAGCTCTTGGTATGACAGAGTTACGAAAAAATAAAATTGACTGTCTTATATTTTGCTTTTTTATATCAGTGGTTAAAAAGGAAAGATAAATGAGGACATTTGTTTTGCCATACCCATATGCTGGAAGCTTTCCTTCTAGACCCATGTTCCTCCGGCACTTTAAAGTTAAAGCTCTTGGTTCGTGAAATTGCGGTGTGGAATAAAAGTTGCTATTTCATATTATTTTATTTTCATATCATTGGTTAAAGAGTATAAAAATGAGGAAATTTGGTTTTTCTTGGTTTGGAATGAATCTTGAATCGAAACCCTTCCTTAAGGGCGCTTGCTGACCTCTTTGGAGTCAACTTAATATTTTTTAAACAAAGCCCAGAGAGCACAAAAGTTTCCCCAAACATTCCTGGAACATTCTAATTGAAGGTTCGGAGAATATCAAAGAATATTCCAGGAAGGTTCCCGGAAGTACTTAAATGTACACGTATCAGAGAATATGAAACGTACATATGAGAGGACGATCCCAAGGAAGGTTCGGGAAATATTCGTTAGGAAGTTAATTAATTTAATTGATTAAATTAATTTTCCGAACCTTACTCGGAACGTCCTCTGATACGCGAGCTACTTCAGGGAAGATTTCTGGAACATTTATTAGGAATTCCTTGAACATTCCACTGAAATATTTCAGGATTGTTCCGGGAAACTTTTGTACTATCCGGGAGCATCACCGTGTTACCGATGATCTCTTTTTCAATATTCTCAAATGTCGTTCAGATATTTGTAGAATTGTGAATTAAATGCATTTCTCAAAAGGTTCAAGTGGTTCGACTGTTCCCAGGTCGGTGGCAATTGTAGAATTGTTGATTGGTGGAGGAATTGAAGGGTGCATTGCGTACCTGTAGTACGAGTAGCTCTCACTGGACCTTCTCGAGAGATGGCCATATTCAAATAGAATAGCAGTCGACCAGCCAACTCAAGAGTCTGGCAAACAGTCCTCGAACTCGCAAATCGATGAGAGGACGATGTTGGCCATATTCCACAATAAAACATACTGCAACATATAACCGAGGGGGAATTCACTCCTCAAAAACTCGTACGGAGTATTCCTTATTACGCCTATTGTGGCAAATACACAATCATTACACGGGGAAAAAGTTGAGTTGTGCAACCTAAGTTATTCCTCATAGGATATCTCAACGTATAGCTGGAAACGAACGGAGGAATTCAGTAAGATTCCTGGATCAGCCAAATTGAATATCCTTGGCTCAATTTGACTATTGTTGAAATTTAAGAATTTTAAATTAGATTAAAATCAAATTTAAAATCCTATTTAACGTCCAATACTTAAGTTAATGTATGGAATTCCTGAAAATAAAACAAGAATCCAACGATCGAATTTGGGCAACCGCCAAAAAATACTCCTATTGCAATTCCCAAGAACAAAAAAATTTGTTTCTTTGGACAAAAATAAAAAAGACGAAAGAAAAATTAGAAGGTAACCAACCCAATCCCCTTCCCTCTCTTTTTTATTTCTTTCGTCATTTTTATTTTTATTATTATCAAATCACAATATAAAAACATTTATAATATTTACCAACGTTTCGGTGCTCATACAGCACCCTTATCAAGGTAAGAAAAATTAGAGCAGGTGGGAACAGCGATGAAACAACTACGCTATCTCCTCGATACCTGAGATCTAAGTGTGGGTCAAAGGCAAATCTGTTATAAACACATCAGAAATAAGAGAAATTTAAGATTCATGAAAACCTATTACGAAATGTAATTAATCATACTAGAATAACTTTTGTTTAATTTATCCAAATCAGTTTTCAAATTAATAGACAACTTATTTTGTTTGTTAATATAAAGCATTCCCATGAATTCTCTCTTTCTTTCATTACTTTCACTATGTAAAATTTCAACATTATCCCAGTCAAACTCACGATCAACATCAGCAAACCCTTGTGTATGTCTAGCAAGAATACTCTTATAACAACGTCCTAAACGAACAACACTTTTGTGTTCCTCCATCCTAGTATTAAGAAGTCTGCCAGTCTGTCCCACGTAAGTTATCTTACAGATCTTGCAAGTGATCTTGTAAACAACACCACCTTTTTCAAATTTATCTAAAGAATCTTTACAAAAAGTTATTATTGAATCCATTTTAAGTGGTATACGGAAAATAGTATGAATATTAAATTTTTTTAGCAGAAATTCAATAGTTAATAGTTATTAAAGATAATAAGAATATTCTAGTAACTCGTGCAGATAAAGGTGATGTGACTGTAATTATGGAGAAACAGGATTATATTAGATAATGTCACATTCTACTTGAAGACAAAACTACCTACATAGAAATAAATACAGATCCAACAAATAAAGTTAAAAGAGAATTAAATTCAATTATCAGTAATATGATCAAAACCAATATTTTAGATCAAAATTTAAGTAAATTTTTGAAAAGCTACAACGGTGTTTCACCTAAATTCTATGGGTTACCGAAGACACACAAACAAGGAACACCTATGAGACCAGTAACGTCCTTCATAGGATCACCTTTATATAATTTATCAAAATTTATTGGAAATTCGATTCAAAAAACTTTAGGAAAAACGAGTACTTTTATAAAAGATAGTTTTGACTTTGTAGAAAAGATCAATAAGATTGAAAATATCCCTGAGGATTTTGAGGTGATATCACTTGATGTTACGTCTTTATTCACTAATATTTCACACAAGCTCATTGTTGCTAATATAAAGAAAAAATGGCGACAGATCAGTCTGTCTTCCTGTCTTCCTCAGAGATATTTTATAACACATCTGGAATTTTGTCTTGAGAATGCTTACTGTGTTTTCAACAATAAGTTCTACAGGCAAACCTTTGGTGTACCCATGGGCTCTCCTATATCAGCTGCGGTGGCCAATTTGATCATGGAAAATCTAGAAAGTGGTATTCTCAAAAATGTTCCATACAAAGTAAAGTTTTTCTTTCGTTATGTGGACGATGTACTGACTTGTGTTCATAAGAATAATATCGATGATTTGTTGAAAAGGTTTAACAAATTTAACACAAGGCTTAAGTTTACTATTATTATTATTATAGATTAGCAGTTCGAACTCGAAAGTTCAT
>CAKNYM010044295.1:0-46970 GCA_932195095.1 Andricus curvator | reverse complement strand
AACCTGAGGACGCGCTACATAGTGGTGATAGGAAACCCACCGAGTAGTTAAGTTTACTATAGAGAGAGAAAACAACATGAGTATAAGCTTTCTAGACTCATTAGTAAAAAGAGAAAATGGCAAATAGAGCACCGTTTGGTATAGGAAGCCCACATGGTCGGGAAGGTATCTGAATTTTAACACATTTACGCCCTTACAATACAAAATCAGTGTGGTTAATTCCTTGGTTGACAGAGCAGTTAGAGTTTCTAACCATACATTCAAAAATGAGAATCTTGATTTAGTCACAAAAACTTTAATTAAAAATGATTATCCTAAAAATTTTATAACTAAGTGTATGACCAAAGGTTGGAACATATTGAGGATGGAAACAATAGTATAAATAATAACAATAATAATACTAGTAACACAAAAAACGTCACAAACTTCGAAAATAGTTACAATAATAGAGAAAAGTTTTTGATCTTATCATATACAGCAATCTACAGCAACAATTTAAAAATAATGTTTGAAAAATTGGGTTTTAAAGTCGTTCTGCGTTCTGACCAGGATGGTTTTAAATGTTTTTAAAACGGTAAGGATCCGTTAAAAAATGGTTTAAAGACACATCTGATCTATGGTGTCAACTGCATGGGTTGTAAATGTGTTTATATTGGCCAATCGGAAAGAAATTTCGATACCAGAATTAATGAACACAAATACGATTGCAGGCACGACGATAGGAACACAGCATTGGCGTATCACTCTCATACGAAGCATCATCAGTTCGATTTTGAACATGTTAATGTACTAGGTGTTGAAGTAAATAAGAAACAAAGATTATTTAGAGAAATGTTTCATATAGCGAAGAATAAATTTTCGGTCAATAAAAGAACTGACATCGATGGTCTGAGTGGTATATATTTAAATTTGATTAATAACTCTAATAATTGTTAGTTAATAACACCAATAGCTATTGATTTTATAGCATACTGTTGTTCATAGTTTTTGATTTTTTGAATTCTAATTGTGTTATGTTTCAATTAACTTTTGTGGGTGATAATTAAGAAAAAGGATATTCCTAACAATATTCAAATTCTTTTTGTGAAATGAAATGTGGGACAAACCTAGAGCTTTGTCAGCTAAGTTTTTGATTACTGCAATTTTGTTTTGAAAAGGATAAGCCGAAAGGAAATTAAAAAATCTACCTGAATATGTACATTTCCTATACCAATTGGTAATAATATAACCATCCTGACCTTTAATTACTTCCATGTCCAAAAAACTGATTTTTTTATTTTTCTCTACTTCATGGGTAAATTTAAGTTTTCGATGAAAACTGTTAAAAGCATCAACAACTGCAATATTTTTGTTCAAAGAAACAAATGTTTTTGTTTTTAGGAATTGCAATAGGAGCATATTTTGGTGGTTTTCCAAATTTGATAGTTGGATTCTTTTTTTATTTTCAGGAATTCTATACATTAACTTGGCTATTGTTCCTATACTAGGGATATCATATCGATGGGTGCGAATAAGACTATTCCATCATTTGGTGCTGACATTAAGAAGACGTAGAGTCTCATTTTTTACATTGTCTGGCCAATATGAAAAATGAACATATACGTCTTTTTGATGTCAGAACCAAATGATGAGATAATCTTATTTGCATCTATCGATATAGTCGATATACATTATAAGTATAGGTAGAACAGATTATGTTAAGAATAGCTGTCTGAAGGAATTGTCGGAAGAGCACAGTCTAGTCGAGAGCAATGACAGTTGGGGTTTACTTTCGACACTTTAAAGAGATTTAACACTAAAATGCATGCTGAAGTTAATATTAAATAGAGTTTGTCTCCAGGTAATAACAGAGGAAAAACAAAGTGTGAATCTAACGCTCATTTCAGGGCACCATTTCCCTGCAAGAAAAATTAGTTTCGGTAGTGTGAATGGTATCATTGCACAAGGTATCGTTTCCCTTGAACTTGGGGTACGAAACGTCACCTGCTATCAATTTTTTTCATAGTTTTGCGGCAAAAACGATAGTTTCGTACCCCAACTCCGAGCAAAATGGAACTCCATCTTGAAATTTTGTGCAACAAAATTTATCACAGAGTCATTAACTGTGAATGATTTACATGTATTTTGATGGGAGGCTAGTTGAGATATCAAGAAACGCAAGAAAAACAAACTTGACCTCCAAACGCATTATGCTGAATTCAAGGACATTTATTTACTCAATACCAGACGAAAAATCGGCTACTGTAAGTGTATATATTTTTATACCAACTAAATGTTGAATTCATTTAAAGATAATGAAGGTAGGGGAGCGGCGGCGAATGCGGCGCACATAAAGGAAAATGTACGATTAAAATTCAAATATAAAGTAAAATATTGTAATCAAATATATTTTGTTTAGGCTTATATCTTACCAATGCTCTATGCATGGAGGTAATTTAATTGAAGTTCATTAAAGCAGTTAATTAATGTGTTTTCCAAAAAGTGCAGCTGCGCCAAGTTGTCCTACCTTGTTTGATAATGTGGCGCGTTTCGATTTCAATTCATAATTATTGAATAAAAAACAAATTATAAAGAAAAATTAGTAAAATTTAATAAAAATAAGATAAATATATTTACGTTTAATATTATTAACATATTTGACGGATTATGTCTGCTGAAATTTGAAGAAAAAATGTTTTTTCAACAGTGCAGATTGTCTCACAATAATTTGAGGAGTACTACAAATTTTGTATTTTAAGATAAGCTCACAGACGTTTTATAAACAATAAATCAAAATTATATTAACAATAAGTCAATTTTATTTTTTTCCAAAACAGTTATAATGATTCAACATTCAAATAATATCATTACTCTAAACCTTCTAAATATTTATTCTGTCAGAAAAAACCTAACCCGAAAACTGGTAAAACGATTTCAAAATACAATTATTCTAAACTAACTCTAATATACACGATAATTATTGGGATGAAACTTTTTTATACATAATAAAAACGAAATATTATTACTTTGAGTAAATATTTCTTACCTTTTAACTAAAACCGGCACTTTGATACTACAAAATTCTCGGATCAAAACAAACCACAAACTTGTGCGCCAAGTTACCTGCCGATTTTAGTTCCGAATGCGCCATATTAGTCGCATGTGAATAGTATTTAATAAATATTTTTTACATGAAAGTTTATTATTTTTACTCAAAATGTTAAACTTTAAAGCATTCAAGAAACTCGGAGCAGCATATTCGCAAAAAATTTTATAAGTTTACATGAAACTTCTGTAATTTTTTACTTGTTTTTAGCTACTCTGACAATACAAGCGAAAGAACCAAAACTAACTTTTCGTCATAAAAATCAGGCAATTAATATAATGATCACAATTTTTAAATAATGTAAGGTTGAAAACATATATACATGTAATGAAACTATCTCCACAAGTAGAACGTGCGTTAATATTCGAAAACTCGAACGCGCCACATTAGCCGCCGCGCCGCATTTGCCGCCGCTCCCCTATACAGAATCTGTTGAAAATAATAAATTCTCTAACTTAGCAACTTGCTCAAAATTGGTGATCCACGAGAAGAGTTTATATGAAGTAACTGTGGTATATTGTGCCCCAAGGCAGCAAAGTAGTCTTTTTACGGTCGAGCGTGAGTTTTTGTAAACACACGAGAGCGTTAAAAGACAACGCTGCCTTGGCACACGATATTTGATGTAACAAGAGTTTGGTTGGCGTGTTTTCTCATCAAATTACGTCCATGTTGGAGGCTAGTTTGAAGGGACAAGTACCGCGCTAAACAACAGTGCGCGTGGGTCGAAGTAACGAACACGCATGCGCGCGCATTCCTGCGGTCGTCAAAGCGCACTCTCAAGGTGTGCGGCCGGAAAAATATCCCCCACCACCGACAAAGACCTATACTTTGCTGCTCCAAACCAGGCCGAGAAAAATTGAAAACCATACTTGCGTTACATAAAACGTTTTACTTAAACTAATCAAATGTTTCACTTAATCTAAGCGAACAGTTTCCTTGAATTTAATATATTCTACATTTGCTCTCATTCCTCGAAACTTTTTTCCCGTGTACATCTGTTACGCCTATTGCGCATTATGTTATTGCGCATTATTACGCAGAAATGACGGCGCTATTAAAGAGTTTCTCAGCAATTGAATTCACTAAAACAGTGAAATGGGTCAAATATCAGAAGAGAAAACTGTTGACAGTTTATTATTTATATATATACCATTAAACCATTTCCCTTTCAGGGTAGGCGTGACACTACCCGATTCGGGTAGTGTTTCTAGGTTTTTCTTGTAGTTATAAATAACTACAAGTGTGGGCTCACCACACCCACGATGTGCCAACAGAACTCATGTCAGTATTCTTGAATGGTCACCCATCCAAGTACTAACCGCGTCCAACGCTGCTTAACTTCAGTGATCTGACGAGAACTGGGGTTTTCAGCGTGGTATGGCCGTTGGCATTTATAATTATAATTAAACACTAAATCTTAGTGAGTTTGCATGTTATGTTTTTTTATTAGTTGAGGTCAAATTTAAACCGCAACTAAACTCAAATAACCAATCATATATTGAATTCAAGTTTTTTTTGTCAACAATCGGTATCGTTGCCAGTCATAAATAGTTGAACTAAAAGCGAGATTAAATTACTTATAGCTATATTGATCTAAGTATTGCCTTTGTGGTGCATCGCAAATGTAATTGCGGTCCCCAATTAAGGGGCTGTCCATAAACTACGTTATCATTTTTGGAATTTCTCAAAACAGAGAAGGTTAACATTTATGTAGATGCCATATTGAATTTCACATGAAACTCTTCAAATTCCTAAGATTTTCAGTCAAAATATATTGCATTTTCAATGACGTAGTTGAATTTTTAACCAGAAAAGTTGAATTTTCAACAAAAAAGTTCATTTTCAACCAAGAAAGATGTTATTTCTATCCACACAAAATAAATTTGCAATTCAAGAGGACGAATTTTCAACAAGACATTTAAATTTTCGACCGAGAAAGATGATTACAAAAATATAGTTTAATTTCCAACAAAAAAAGATCAATTTTTCACCAAGTATTGAAATTTTCAATCAAGAAGATAATTATTCTACCAAAAGAGACAGATTTCCAACAAAATTTTGAACTCAAAAAGACGAATTATCCACCAAACATGTCTTGTTGATTTTGCTATGAAAATATTTTTTTGGTATTTGGTATAAAATTAAACTATTCAGTTGAAAATTGACTTTTTTGTTGATAATACATATATTTTTGGGTAAAAATGCAACTATTTGGTGGAAAATGTAACTATTTGGTTTAAATTAAACCATTTACTCAAAAATTTAACTATTTGGTACAACATTATCTTTTTATTTAAACATTCATTTCTTTGGTAGAAAATTTAACTATTTGTGATTGAGAATTCAACTTTTTGGTTAGAAATTTTATTATTTATCTTGAAATTTAATTACTTTTTCAAAATTCAACAATTTTGTTAGAAGATGATTTTCCTCGGTTGAAAATGCAACAATTTTTTTTTTAATTCAGGTATTTTGTAGAAAATTCGTCTTTATGGGTATAAAGTTAATCCTGTTTGTTGAAAAATGTTGTGTTTTTTGGTTGAAAAATGGTTTTTTTTTCTGTGGAAAACTAATTAATTCACCGGTAAATTTAACGATTCCATTTTTGGTTGAAAATGTATCTTTTCTGGTTGAAAATTCTCCTATTTGGTTGAAAATTGAACTTCCTGGATTAAACGTTATCCTTTCTTGTTCAAAAACATTCAACTTTTTACCTTAAAAACTTAATTCTTTTGTTGAGAGTTCGTATTTTTGTGCAGAAAATTAATCTTCTTTTTGGAAAATTCATCTGTTTCGTTGAGGATTCAATCATTATGTTAAAATTTTGTATTTTTTCGTTGAATTACACTGGTTGAAAACTCCTTTTGCTTCCTCATAGAGGAAGCTTTGTAATTTTAATATTTTCCAAATTTTCAAAATGAATTTAATTAAACCTTCGTCAATTTGAATATGTCTAATACAACGTTCTCAGCAATTCTCCGGATGTGTGTTTGTGTGTGTACGTGTGTGGATGTCACACTTTTTTGTGAAGACGATAACTTGAAAACAGTTGCAGATAAATTGATGAAATTTGGAGGGCTTATTTTCACCACTAATATCTTGAAACTGACCAAAGGATTTCCAAAAATATTCATTAAACATTTTTTTAGCACTCAATAATATTTTAAAACTCGGTTTTTTATAGTAAAACTTTTTTCATTAGCATAATTCAAAGTTGACGCAAGAATGCAAAAGATTCCTTGGTTCGAGACAAATCGATTGACCTATAATATTATTACATTTCATTAAAGAGTAGGGAAGTTCTGGTAATTTATATATTTTGAAAATCGTTTTTTTATAGTAAAACTTTTTTCATTAACATAATTCAAAATTGATGTGAGAACAGAAAAGATGTGTTGATTCGAGACAAGTCGATTGACCTATAACATTGATACATTTTATTGAACAGTAAGGAAGCTATGGTTATGCATAATATTTGAAAATACGGTTTTTTGTAGTAAAATTTTTTCTTCAACATAATTCAGAGTTGAGGCAAGAATATAAAAGATTCCTTTGTTCAAGACGAATCGATTGGCCTATAATATTAATACATTTTATTGAAGAGTAGGGAAGTTAGGGTAATTTATATATTTTTAAAATCGATTTTTATAGTAAAAATTTTCTCATACTCATAATTTAAAGTTGATGAGAGAATAGAAAAGTTGTGTTCATTCAAGACGAACCGATTGACCTATAATATTGATACATTTTATTGAAGAGTGAGGAAGCTGTGGAAATGCATAATATTTAAAAATATGGTTTTTTATAGTAAAACTTTTTTCTTCAACATACTTTAAAGTTGATGCAAGAATGTAAAAGATTCCTTGGTTCGAGACGAATCGATTGATTGACCTACAATATTAAAACATTTTATTGAAGAGTAGGGAAGGTATGGTAATTTATACCGGGTGTCCAAAAAGTCCCGGGACGGCTGAATATTTCCTCAGGTAAGATATTTTTCAGGGCGGTCAAGGTCATTCTTGAAGGAACTTTCAACAGAGAATTCAATGGTGACCTTTATTTTGATCTTGACCATGACCTTCACGGTCATTTCAAGGTCAAATTGATTTTTTTAAATGGGAACCTCCATTTTTGACCCCGGGAACTCAGAGAGCGGCAAATTTTACGTCCAGATATGACCTTGACAAATCGAAAATTTGACCTGGGAAGGTCATGGCAAGGTCAAACAACGTACAGCAGGATGACTCGACCAGCATGCATTTATGAAGAAAATGTTCAACGCAAGAGTTGTAGCATTTTATACTGCCGATCGATTGGTGACTTTGACCTTGTCTATGACCAGAACCTTCACCAGGACATTTTCTTCAAAAATGCATGCCAGTCGAGTCATCCTGCTGCACGTTGTTGGACGTTGCCCTGACCTTTTCAGGTCAAATTTTCGATTTCTCAAGGTCATATCTGGACGTAAAATTTTCCGCTCTCTCAGTTCTCGGGGTCAAAAATAGAGGTTCCCATTTTAAAAAATCAATTAGACCTGAAATGACCGTGAAGGTCATGGTCAAGATAAAAATAAAGGTCACCATTGAATTCCTTGTTGAAAGTTCCTTCAAGAATGACCTTGACCGCCCTGAAAAATATCTTACCTGAGGAAACATTCAGCCATCCCGGGACTTTTTGGACACCCTGTATATTTTGAAAATCTTTTTTTATAGTAAAAATTTTCTTATTCTCATAATTTAAAGTTGATGCAAGAATAGAAAAGTTGTATTAATTCAAGACGAATCGATTTACCTATAACATTGATACATTTTATTGAAGAGTAAGGAAGCTATGGTAATGCATAATATTTGAAAACACGGTTTTTTATAGTAAAACTTTTTTCACTACTATAATTCAAAATTGAGGCAAGAACGGAAAAGATTCCTTGATTCGAGGCAAATGGATTGATCTATAATATTACTACACTTTTTTGAAGATTAAGGAAGTTATGCACATTTATAATATTTGAATCATCTGTTTCGAACAGAAAAACTTTTTTCATCGACAATAATCCAAAGTTTACGCATGAATAGAAAAGACTTTTTGATCATAAATTTTGAAATAGAATAATTCTGAGAATTTTTTTTAGAAAATCATAAAGCTGTGAAAGGGATAGGGTACGACGGAACTTTTCCCTTTCCTCTTCCAGCTCGAAAAATTATCATTTCGAATACAAAATTTGATTTGTCTGATTTGCTTTTGTATTAAAAAAATTGTGTGTATTATTTTGTAATTTTGTATTTTTTGTAAATTTCTATTCTTAAATTCATCTAAATGAAGACTTTGGTTTGTCTATTATTGAAAAAAGTAACTAATGCTTCCTCTAAGAGGAAGCAAATACATTTGCTAACGGGAAGCAAACACTTGAGATCGAATTCACAGCTAGTTTATTTTTGTTGTGAAGTCATTTTTTAAACTAAAAATTTTACTATTACAATTTTGGTTGAAATCATATTTTCTTTAGTTGAAATTCAACTATTTGGTTAAAAATTCATATATTTTGTTAAAAATTCATTTTTTCTTATGAAATTAATATTTTGTGAGTTAAAAATTCAGCTATTTACTTGAAAATTAAACTACTGCGTTATAATTTCAAATATTTTGTTGAAAATTCAACTCTTTTATTAAAGTCATCTTTTTTGGATGAAAGTGCAACTGTTGTAGAAAATTCGTCCTTTTGAATTAAAAATTCATCTTTTATAGTAGAACTTTCATCTTCCTGGATTGAAAATTCATCCTTTTTTTTTAAAAATAAACTTGTTTGAACTCTCTCGAAACGTGAAAAAATGCCCAAAAAAAGTAGCTCAAGGTTGGTAACGTAGTTCATGCCGGTCTCTTAGTGAAAAGTACATGTTAACTCAAGGTCTTTAGTAATATTTGGACTGAATTTATTCAGAAATTTGTGACAAGTCATATTGTTTTTCGTACTGATGCATCATGAAAAATATCCAGGTCTTACCACACATCGTTTGCTTTCGTGTCTTATGATTATTTACTATGAGAGTAAACATTGATTGCACCTTCTACATATTTTTCAAATAATAAAGTATTCAGGTGTCTCGATGCACCAGATTTAGAAAATGCAATATCATGTTTACGAAAAAAACAGTTTTTAATAAACCCTTCTTCATGTTGGAGAATTTTCATCCATGTTTATTCAACTATAATCAATATAATTCTCTTTTGATTGAAAAGACCCACTATTTACAGCGAATTTTTGTTACAAACCAAAAAAATCTGTTTTTAACAAGGTCATTTAAGAGTTTTTTGTCAGAAGAATACTCAACAAATTTTCTAAACGCCTGACGCGTTTTAGGCAATTAGAAGAAACTAACCATGGATTATTATTAAAACACACATTAAATGGCTATCTAACTTTTTTTTGTTACCTTGATGTTCATCTAATCAATAAAATAAACCTTTATGATATAAAATTATACAAAATAATAGAAATTATGATTTGTGTGTGTGTTTAGAGTTCAAATGAAGTATGTTAAATTATAAATTTGGCCCTTTACTAACAACTTAACAATTGTCATTTAATTTAAAGTTGATCATTTCTTATAACTTGTATTAATAATAATAATTAATTTATTGTTTAATGACTTTAAATTATTTCCATGGTTTTTTGATTTAATGAGAAAAGGCCTCGGACTCGGTTAAGAATTCATCTTTTTGGGGTGAAAATGCTATTATTTGGTTCAAAATCAAAGTAATTTGTTGAAAATTCAACAATTTTGTTAAAAAGTCATACTTTTTAGTTGAAAATTCAACTTTTTTTTGAAAATTTATCTTGTTTGTTAAACAATTCAACAATTTGATCCCTTGTTTGTTAAAAATGCAACTGTCTGGCAAAAAATTAATGCGTTTCGGTTGGAATTAACTTTTTTTTTGTTAATTCAACTTTTTTGTTGAAATTTCGTATATTTGACTCAAAAACTTCAACAATTTGGTAGGAAATTTATGTATTTTGTTGAAAATTCATCTTTACTGGTAGAAATTAAATTTGTTTGGTTGAAAAATCGAATGTTTGTTTGAAAATTAATATTTTTAGTTGAGGATTCAAGTATTTTGTTCAAAGTTTCTTCTTTGGTAAAATACAAATATTTGTATAGTAAATAAAAATATTTTTTGTTAAACTATTGACTATTATATTTTGAGTTTTTTGGTTAAAGATTCAAAATTTTAGTTGAAAATTGGTTTTTGTTCGTTAAAAATTAATTTATTCAAGTGAATATTTAGCAATTGTGTTAAAAGTCATACTTTTTGCAGAAAATTCAATTTTTTTTTGAAAATCGTATTTTTGACTGAAAAATTCAGCAAATTTATTAAAATTGTTTTCTTTTTTGACTAAAAAAATTTATTTGGTTGAAAATCCATCTCTTTTTGTAGAAATTTCATACCTTCTTTGTAAAAAATGCAACTGTCTGGCAAAAAATTAATACGTTTTGGCAGAAAATTAACTTTTTTGTTGAAAATTCAACTGTTTTGTAGAAAGTTCGTATTTTCAGCCCAAAAATTCAACAATTTGGTATAATATTTAACTATTTGAATAATTTTTTATGTTAATTTTCTTTCTCTACTGGTCGAGAATCAATATTTTGAATATTGATTTTTTTCACAATTTAAAAAAACATTGATATTCAAAATATTGATTCTCGACCAGTAGACATAGAAAATTAACATAAAAAATTATTAAAGTAATTGCCTTGGTCAAAAACCTTAACATCAACAATAAAAATTTAACTATTTGTTTGAAAATTTATGTATTCTGTTGAAAATTCTTCTTTCTTTGTGGAAAATAAATTTTTTGTTTAAATATTCAAATGTTTGGTTGAAAATTAATCTTTTCAGTCCAGGATTCAAGCATTATGTTCAAAGTTTCTTTTTGTTGGTTAAATCCAAATGTTTTTTTATTAAAAAAAAATGTTTTCTTTGTTAAATTATCAACTATTACATTTTAAGTTGAAAATTCATCTTTTCAGGTTAAAAATTCTACGACTTGGTTGAAAGCTGAAATACTTTCTTAAAAGTTAATTTTTTAGTTGAATATTCATCATTTCAGTTAAGAATTCGTTTTTGTTGGTTAAAACTCAATTTTTTAAATTGAAGATTTAACTATATTGTTCAAAATTCAACTGCACCACATTTTTGTTAAAAATTGATCTTTTTTAGTTAAAAAATTCCACTATTTAAAAAAAAAGATTTTAACGTATCATCACATCCATTGTTCAAACTATTTAGTTGGAAATTTATGTAATCTCTTGAGAATTTGTCTTTCAAATACTTGGTGAAAAATATATGTATTTTGTTGAAAATTTTTCCTTTTTGATAGGAAATCAATCTTGTGTGTTGCAAATTCGTTTTCTTTTTGATAAAAATTAATTTTTTCAATTGAAGGTTGAACTATTTTGTTGGAAGTTCAAGTGATTGGTTGAAAATTAACTTTTTTGTTGAAAATTCAGATTTTTGGGTTGAAAATTCAACTGTTTTGTAGAAAATTCGTTTATTCTCATTAAAAATACATTTTCTTAAATAAAAATTAAACTGCACAATTTTTGGTTAAATAGTTTAAACTAGTTAGTAGAAAATTGATGTCATTTGTCGAAAATTCGTCTTTTTTTTTTTTTTTTTTTAGAAAAACAGTTTTGCATTCTTCTGAATGCCTCAATAAACCAATCACATCGTTGAATATAATTCATAAATATCAAAAGTCTCATCGAATAGAATTCAAGCGACATGTTAATGAAAAATTTTCATTTTTGTCAACTATAAATTTATATAGTAGGTAGAAAATAAAATTATATTTGTCTTCTTTTACATAACTAATAACAAAAATAATCCAATGTCTGATGCGGCTTCCGTGATTAGTCACCAAAATACTTTCCCTTCCATCCTTAACCTTTTCCAATGTGTTTTAGATTTTTTAGCATAAGTTTTTTATATTTAATATTTGTTATAAAAATTCTTGTAATTTGAACGAATAATCGGTTATTTGCCTAGACTGTCGTCACCGGTAACAAAATGAGGAAGAAGTATTATTGTGATTCTGTGTCGGGTGCCATTCATTATTTTCCAAATGTAGATTTACGGAAAACGCTGATAATAGACTGTGGCAACGAGTGATTTGCTTATTCCAAAATTGTACATAACGAAGTATATTTCACTGTCATTATATGAGCTCAACAGAAATGCTTGACTTGCAATATAATATACTTCCGCTTTATGCGGTGGAATATTTTACATATCCGCTGTTCGAGAGTTCGTCGGGTTGGGCGCGAATTGGAAAATCGAACGGGAAGCCGAAGGCTAAAAGTAAACTAACAAATCGCTCTTGCAATAGCTCTCTGCGATTCGACGAATATTCATCACAGATCCCTTTATTATTCCTTCATTCATCTCCCATTTACTGGGTGGCTTTGAATTCCTATTATAAGTATTTTTTCCGATAAAAGTTAGTTCAGGATTTCAAATTAATTCAATATTTTTCTTAATCCAGCAATATTACAAATGCAAACTCGAGGGCGCGTGAAGATCCCAAGTGGAAATTTTATATGGGGCATTCTAGAGATTTTTCTAAATTCCAACCAACATTTTGCGAAACTATATCAGCGATTTAGCTGCCGATTTTTTTTCTAATAGTAGGTCCCCAAAAATTTGCAAAAACTAAGGTAAACGTCCCAGTAATCGTCACCGTAAGAGATTTCATTGACTTCAAATATTTAGAAAATTGTTTTGGAAGGATTAGTTAAAAAATGATTGGTACTGATTGAAGCATTAAACATCCTAGAATATTATAAAAATATTGAATATCACTTCTTATTTATAAACAATTAAAAGTCAAAAAGCACCGATGTCCGAGTTATCGTCATTTCCAAATCTGCCATGTACTAGTAATCGCGAGTCGTCCCAGTCTTCGTGAAAAAGGTTAAGTTTTCTTGAAATCAGTTTTTAGCGATTTGGAGGTGTATTTCAAGTGTATTTTTGTATTTTAAGTACACTTTAATGAAATGAAAGATGTATTGTTAGTTTTATATTGATTGAGAGATTAAGACCTCCGAGATGAAATCCGTCGAAGCATAACCTCAAAATCGAAGCTTTTACTCTTTACCTGTCGTAAAACAAATTCCAAGATAGACTCATGGACATTATCATAATTAATCATAATAAAAATGAATTTTCTTTTAAAATGTTTTGTTTTTATTTCAATTAAAAATATTTTCGAATAAAATTAATATTTTATTTATAAGAAATAAAGAGGTCACAAAAATAAATCACAGTAAATATTTATTAGAATTTTTATCACGATAAGTTATAACTACAATGATTAAATTGCCTTCCTCTTGAAAATAAAGTTTGCAAAATAATATTGAGTTTTGTATAAAGTCATATAACCTAACTTTTTTCTATAAAATGGCTAAGTACAACATAATTACACGGAATACACACATTTACACACTGCTAATTTGTATAATTAACTTTTTTGTAACATAAATTATAAACACAATGACGAAATTTGATAAATTGCAGTCACTAAAAAAATAATGTGTATTTGGAGGTTATGTTCTGTTTACGTTGTCAAAACATTAAAACTATCAATAATTATATATCTGTTACACATTTTTCTTTATATTATGCAGTATAGATTAATGTTAGCTAATGAAAAACTACTCAATAAATATTAACTTCACTGAAAAGTGATAATAAACTCAAAAATTGATAATGAAATCACTAAAGTCATGCCAATATTTTACATCAATTTTTTTCAGTTTTAAGCACTAATTTATATTACGATTACTACTCACACTAACAAGTCAGTTATCCGATTTCATTTCACGCCTTTTTGAAATTAATTAAATCATTATTTGTAACGAAATATGGAAATAAAATTTTAAAAGATTCGTCCTAGTCTTCGCGACCGGACACGATTACTCGAGCAACTATGCTTTGGAAATGTCCCTATAATCGTGACCGATATTTCTCGAACGAGAAGGTACTAAATGAAGATTTTATTTAATTTTATGAAACAAAAATGATCTTTTATTACAAAAAAAATAATTTTCGCCCCGATCAAGTAATTTCTTGAAATATTAAAAGCTTAATCAAAGAAACGTGTTTCCTAACCTAAATGTTAAGCTGGTTTCCACAACAAGCACTGTTCAAACTTACTTAAAAATATTTTAGGAATGTATTTTCATGCGGAAAATACTTACTTCTGGCGTTTACATCTCAAAACTGACGATTACGGCGGCCGCCACGATTACTGGGACATCTACCTCAAGTATTAGATTTCATGACTGAGTACTTTACGTGATTTTTTTAAATTAGATTCCTGTGTCAATTTTACAATTTCAAAAATTGGAATCATAGCCATCTTGGTTTTTATTTTTTTATTGGGAGATTTTAAGAACGAATATTGATTCTAAATGAAGTGTTCAAAATTAAACGTTTTGAAATTAAAAATGTGAAAATGTGTTGTTTAGAATCAAAGTAGATAAAAATTGAACTAACCGAAATTGAAACCTCAGTATGTAATTCATTATTTTCTTCAATTTTGAATGTCTACAATTTTTAAGTTTTGAATTTTCAAGCTGCACTTTGAATTTTCAATTTTTCCTTTTATAAGTTTTAATTTTGCAATTAAAATTGAAATGAACAAATTTTGAAAAGTATAGTCAACAATTTGAAAATTGTTTATCAATTAAAACTTAAAATAATTGAAATTTTAATATCACAATTAAACATTTTTTCAGTTTCAAATGATGTTTGGATTTATTTAATTATCAGAGTTCCATAGTAGAAATTTTCACATTTTTTAATTTCTTTATTTTTAACGTTTTTTCAGAATAATTCAATTTTAAAGCTTTATAGTTACAAATGCTTTCATTTCGAACGGTCAAAATGACGATGAACTTACTTTTTGATTATAGAAAAATTTTTTAATAAATTTGATTATTAAATTACAATTTTTGTATGCGATAAAAATTTGAAATTCTAGAATTTCAGAAGCTTTGACTTTGAAACTTAGAACTTACATGTAATTTGACAATATTTCTTTAAAATTCTTATCAAAGCCTTTAAAATACCTAAAAATTACTGATGTCGTAAGGAATCTTATAACATCCGTTAAAATCCCTAAAAATCCATTGGAGTCTTTTGAAATATCCTAAAACCTTATAGTTCCTATACAATTCTTTCACATCTTCCAAAAATCTTTTAAACCTTATAAGCTTTTTTTAAATCCCTTAAAATCTTGAAAATTCTTGGAAATTCCTTGACATTTTATATATTTTATGAAATCTGTTTAAATTCCTTGAAATTTTTTATAACTTTTCAAAGGTCTTTCTAAATAACTTGATATATTTGAAAATCTTTGGAATCTTTAGAAATCCTTCAATTATATTTAAAACAAATTGTATTCTGTAATTTATCATTGTATTCAAATTAAATCCAAGAGTCAAAATATGATATCGAGAATTTTGAATTTAGGGTATACCTTCAAGACTTAAGATAAATAATTGATTTACATTACAAATATTTGCAGGATATAAAATTCATATTAAAAAATATGGACATCAGTATTGAAAATATTAGAAATAGTGACATTAAATTTGTTCAAACATTATTTTCCATAAAATTAATATAACATGTTTCTTTACATTCGTCCATATTAAAAAGTAATCATAAAATTTGATTAATTGAATAAACTTACCTTTAAGTGAACTTCGATTATAATTGCGATGAGTCAAAAAGGCAAACATGGCTATTTTAAATGGCTTTTAGATTCTTTATTAATATTAAAAAAAAAAAAAAGATTTGGCAATCTTATGTATTTGAAAAAAAGGATTAAAAATTGAAAATGAAATACCTAGGAATTATGCTGACAAATAAAATTCTAATTTTTTTGCTATAAAGAATGTTTTGTGAATAACTGCTTTAAATTATGATTATATGCCATAATGCTCAAACCAGATGCGCTTTATATATTGAGAAGTTTTCCTCGATAACAAACTGTTTTCCAGTGGAATACGAAAACTCATATAATTTACGTGCACAAAGCACAGAACTTTTTTCAAAGACATCTTCTTTCAAAAAAAATGTTAGGATAAATATTTTTATAAATAAAATCTATTTGAAATTGGGTTTATTGAGTGAGTTTAAAAAAAAAAATTTCGAAAGGATATTAAATTCTAGAAATAACTAATAATTCATGTGCTTTTAAATCAATTGTTTATTAACAATAAATATCAATATGTACATTTAGGTGAATCATTTTATAAACGGAAAAATAGTTTTCGGAACTGGATACGCACACTAGCCTCAGTTATAGCCTTTTAGTCACAAAATGTTTACAACCATTTTACATTGCCATCATTGTACATAATTTAATGACAGTTTCGCATAAAAATAATAACTTCATCTTGCTTGTTTCATGTATTATTGAAAAATACGAAACAAGTCAACAAATTATCATTATTATTATTTTTATTAAATCAATGTGAAAATTGTCACTAAATGATTTATAAATTATAAATTTTTGTTAGCAGAAGCATATTCTATTTTTATCGCCTGAGCGCCGGAATTTGTTTTAAGAAATTTTTGAGTGTATTCTATTGTTTGCACATGGTAGTGATACTCTTTAGGACGCCAGTTGTCTTGCTTAGACTTGAGTTCCATAGGCAACGATATACTTCCGGAGTCTTTAAAAAAACCAGTACCCTTATCATCAAGTACATGGGAGTGTGCTGGAGGATCAGAAAAATTGTTATTTTCCGAGAAAATTTGAGAGTGAAAAGCAATGGTGAAACCTAAGCGACAATTTTGAATATAATTGTTGAAAATATGGAACCTTCCATAGCGCATTAAACCCGGCGCTCGGGCATTAATATCATCAAAGAAATTGAACATCATAGTTAGTTGGGGTAAATTCTTGTACTTATCTGCAATACTTGGATCATCTGATGGAAAACCAAATAACAACCCATAATTATGGTGCACAAACCTACAATAGCTAACTGTCACGAAATTAACAGCTTCAACTGAGAGAAGCTTTCCTAAATCGTTCTTGTCTACATGTCCTCCGTCAAAGGTACAATGATCTATCCAATAACATTCACCAAATTCTAATCTCAATTGTATATCGCTGTTGTCAATATTTTTTTGGTTGTGTGTGAAAAGCAAATTTTGGAAGATGATGTTGCTTGAGTTTTTCGCAGTATGGAAATATACGTTGTGGAGAGTATGTTTTTTGTAAGAACCAATTAGAGACTTATTAGATCCCAAAAAAATAGTCTCTCTTAAAGGTGCATCAATATTTTGAGCTACGACTAAGGTTTCAGGCACTGAGTCAGTGATATGCTTCTTTAAGTCCTGCAGATTTTTTAAATAAACTACTTTTCCCTTCGAACCTCCAACAGTGCCACCAGCTTTTGCATAGCCGGTCATGCCACTCAATTTTTTATCTGGATATGGATATTTTGGAGGATTTCCTGCAGCATATCCTGCAAAAGATGCCTGAAAAAAATTTGAAACAATATTTTACATTTCAACTTTATAGTATCATAATGTCGATAGATTAAGTTTTTCAAGAATTTATTAAACAAAGTTCCAGTTATTCGAATTATTCAAAATTACTGATTTTATCTTGAGAAGATACGAAATAATGTTTCAGGAAATATGATCTAAAACATTTCGCGAATGAATTTTGGATAAGACAGATGTCGAAAAGTCACTAACTAATACATTCGTACTTGTTTTTCCAAAATCCGTTTACAAATTTAGCATATCCTGAATCCACTAACCCGGTAAAAAGAGATGCATTAAAATAGATTAAAATAATTTCAAATATGGCAACATTCCTAACGTTTTGAATCCAAAAGAATGTCATGTTCTTCCGTTAACGTTTGATTTCATGTGCACATCAAATATTTGCATCTCACTTCAATCCTGTTTCGTCCTATGATGATTTCTGTCAATCAATAAATACATTTTAATTCTGTTAAAAAGGGTGAAAACTGAAGGCAAGTTAATCCTTTCGAATGCCGTAAGATGAGGATGAATGTTGAAGTCAATTCAATTCCTTCCGTTGAGTATAATCGTCAACATTTTAATCCAGAATAATTCTTTTTGACTCGAAGTGCACTCAAGGCAATTCCAAACAATTCCTCCTACGGCCAAATTTACAACACTTTGAAATAAAACGACTGTCGTTTTTTGCCATATTTGAAATCATTATAAATCCATTTTAATATAAACCTTCTTACCGGGAACCGCAGGAGAGTTACACTACGATGAAACTTCCGACATCACATGAAATAATGCAAATTTAAACAACTTGAATTACAAATTATTTCAAACACTACGATTGCTGTTTCAAATTGGACAGTTTAAAGCATACTAAAATGATAAAAAAGAACTCAAAAAATATTCAACGATTTTTGAGAAAAATATGAATATAAGATTCTGATGCGTTAAACAATCTCACCAAAATTAAAATGAACGTAATCTGCATTTCCCTCAACTGAGTTTGTACGTGGGTCAATTGAACAACAGAAATTAATTTTTGGGTGTGTACTGTATTAGCAATAAAAAACAACTATTGGCCGACCGTCGTTCCAGCCCCACTTCTCAGTGTTCGTCTGGACGTCTGGCGCCATACCCCTACTACTCGGCTGTTGGGACAAGTGTCTGGGCCTTGCATCGCTAGATTTAACATGAATTGTTTGTTACTGTACCAAGGTTATGACCTTTTAAATTCATTCGGAACAATTTTTCCACTCAGGGAATAGTAAATATTTTTATTGAGAAGGAAAATCTTGTAAAAAACTAATCTTAATGTCACTATTTGGTCTCTACCGTAAAATTATTTTCCTTGTGGCTTACGACCTTATGCAACTAGATAGACGGTATACTTGTGTCGGGTTTACGGAGTTTTGAAAAGTCTATGTGGTGCAATATTCTAGAAGCTTCACTTATGGTTTCTCAAATTCTAGAATAATGCTGAAAGTAACAATCAACATCTATAATTCGACTTCAATGACTTAAATTTGAAAATAAAGCTCAAAGTTGAATCATAAAGCTTATTTTCTAAACAAAAAGAGGATGATAAATTGAAAGAGATTCCGGTTATTTTTCGAACTAATAAAATAGATTTATTCAGTAAAATGAAAAAAGAATTACATCTAATTACAACTAGTCAAACTGATTTATGATAAGTTGAAAGAAAAAGCTTACAGCTAAAAGATATATCTACTCGAAATGAGAGATTATTATTTTTTATTTTTTTATTATACCATTAGGCCATTTCCCTTTCGGGCTAGGCGTGACTTTCTTGGTTGGAAAATAGTAGTGTGTAGGTGGGTATATAGGTATAAGGTAGATAGGTATATAGGTGTTAGGTATAGATATTTTAGATTGATCTGGAATTCTCGTGTTATTTATTTGAATGACACGTTCATTCCGCAACACTGCTCCGACCCAGGTTGCTGATCAATCTCTCTAGCGATCACCCCAGGTGAAGAGCTTCACAAAATTGTTATGGGTGGTTCCCGTCTTGGGCCCATTAATATCCAAGGTATTTGTTTCAGGCGTCATTCACACTATTGTCACTCTGTTCACAGAATATTTGTCGCCACACTTTTCTGTCCTGGCATACTATTCTAGCTTCATTCACGTCCATGCATTTATTCATGCAAGCTCTCCTGTTTTTATGGCTTCTTATGTGTCTTAGGATTAATGTCTCATTCACAGATCCTAACCATTCTTTTGGCGGTCTACTTCTGGGAATTCTGCCATTTACTTTACCTTTATACACTTGTTTGGTCAGTCGTTCATCTTTCATTCTTTCAAGATGATCGAACCATCTTAACTGATTTCTTTCCCATGTGTCAACTATTGTCTCTTTTGCACCACATTCTTTGAGGATTATCTCGTTTCGGACTTTATCCACCAGTGTTTTCCCGCATATTGTGCGCAGAGATTTCATGCCAATCGCGTTAATTTTACCCCTGTCCTTTTCTTGACAGGTCCATGTCTCGCTACCGTATGGTACCGTCGGTACGAATATAGAATTATATATGGCCATTTTAGCTTTTTTGGATATGTTTGTATTTCTGAGCATGGACCCTGCTCTACCGATAACCTGTTTACCCTTATTTATGAGCCTATCTAACTCCCCATCTATTTTTCCGTCGCTAGTGAATAGGCTACTCAGATATACGTGCTTGTCAACTTGTTCTAATCTCTCATCATTTAGGACAATGTTGCACATTGTTTTCTCAGTTTTTCCTTCAAGCACCATGATTTTTGTGTTATTTACGTTAATTTTAAGGCCCATGTTCTTCAGGCTTGTATTAAGTTTATTTAACATTCTTTGCAAGTCCTCGATTGATGCTGCCATAATAATCTTATCATCTGCGAAAGCTAACCCACGTACCTCCACTGTTTCGAGATCTACACCTTCTTCGTCGAAGAGGGCCATTCTTAGACACTCAATCATAAATATGATAAATAGCCATGAGGACATAACGCATCCTTGTTTCACGCCTTGCATAATATCGAACCAGTCACTCAGTTTCCCATTTACTCTCACACTCGCTTCACTACCTGTATATATTGATTTTATTGCTTGTAGGAGCCATCCATTGACTTCTACTCTTGAGCTTTTTTCTGTGATCTGTCTCAAACTAAATATCTGATCTGTACATGATCTTCCTGGCATAAATCCACTTTGGACTTTCCATATCTTTTCTTCTGTAATTTTCATTACTCTACGAATGAGTATTTTTGAGTATATTTTACTTACGGTACTTAGTAAGCTGATACCTCTGTAATTACTGCAATTGCTTTTATCTCCCTTTCTTTTGTATATTGGTATTTTGTTCTCTTCTTCTGCTCTGATTTTCTCTTTATTCTCTTTGAATAGTTGTTTACCTTTCCTATTTTTGTGCCTGTAATCATTTTTGAGCCTATTTCTCTCCTCATCGCTAAGACCTGTCATGTTCAGCGTTTTGTTGTGCGCTTCTTTCTTTTCTTTTTGGGCTGCCTCAATTTCATCATTCCACCATGCATCACCAGATTTTCTTCCTACAACCGCCGTACCGCACACTTCAATTGCAGTTTTAACAATGATATCCCGTAACAAAGTCCACGCGCCCTCTATATCTTTATTGCTTATGAGCGCTTCCCAAGTTGCTCTATCTATGCGTTCGCTTAACTTATTTTGAAACTCTATTCGCACTTCCGGTTCCTGTCAATTTTCAATCTTTATTTCGCGTTTGTTTCGTTTTTTTTTGTTCTCTTGCTTCTCCATCCCCGCCCTAAATTTATTTTGGAGACTAAAAGGTAATGATCAGTATTGCATTCGGAACCCCTCATGACTCTTGTATCTTTGACTAGTTCTCTTAGTCTTTCATCCGCAATAACGAAGTCGATTACACTGCGGTTATTTGCTTTACACCAGGTGTGCGTGTGGATCATTTCATGTCGAAACCAAGTATTGGTAATAAATAGGCCCTTTTCTAAGCATAAGCTAACTAATTTTTCCCCGTTATAATTTTTTCTTGTTGGATCCCCAAAATTACCTAGCACCCTTTCTGTATCTGTATCCTGACGTTGGATGCCGACCCATCCGTTCATATCTCCTAGCTGAATTATTCTTTCATCTTCATCGCAAGTACTTATTGTATCATTTAAAGTGTCCCAGAAGGCATCTTTGTCTTCTCGCGGCTCACTGTCAACTGGGGCGTAGCATGCTATGATGAATAATCTTCTGATTCCTACCTTCATTCTAACCCACATCATTCTGGGCGATACATATCCTTGATCTTTGAGATGCTGTCTTGCTTTTTCATTCATAATTAAACCGGCTCTTGACTACCATGTGATTCACTATCTAATCATGACCATATTTCAAAACAGCCTTTCAACACCCCATTTTCTATGTTTCTACTTTCGCAAGCCTTTTTCTTCGTCTCAGGTACAAATAAAATAACTAGTGTCCTTGCATGCATAGTAGTTCTCTTACCTTAAGATCATTCACTCCTCTAGCATTCCAAACACCCAGTCTCCATTCATCGCCTCAAACTCGAACTTTAGGTTACCGTGTGTATGCATTTCGTCAATCAAAGTTCCAGTCCATTCCGAGGCTACTTTATTGTTTGTATTATTCATGTTTAGGTTGTACACCCAACTATCACCTTTATGCGCGAAATTTGTTTTGCGAGCCGAAAATCGTGTCCAAGTTAAGTAATGATTCGTCGTACAGTGGGGGGTGAGGACAGAGAAAGGAAACCGAGGATTATTATGACTCATTACATATCGTAACCTGGGATATCATCTTATTTCATTGAACAAATCATAGGCCCTGCACTCTTACGAATGAGAATTCTCAATCAATCTTGAAAGTGAAGACGTACAAGTAACGCAGCATGAAAGGAGAAACAGATACTTGAAGAAATTTAGATATTAATACATACCGCAAAAATACATTCTAATAATTTTTTGAAAGTAACACGTAGCGCGCAGTATTAAATGAAAGTTTACTATGCTGTATATAAAGTAGCAAGATGTAAAGACTAAAACTATCACAGAATTCAAGATGTGCATCATTATAGTCCTCTTATTTAAATACCCACCTCGAAATCTGTCTTCAAATTTGTGCAGAAGACTTGGCTTAATTTTATATTTGAAACAAAATATTTTATGAACATTCGCAGCAATGCGGTCATTTCCTACCAAATATTTGCTAAAAATGTTTGTAAAACCGTACAAAGGAAAACCACTGCACACATGATACAAGAAGATAATACAAAACTGATCAAATGTGTCCGAAGTGAAAATTATTAACTCTGTTGTGTTCTATTGGAATAGGGTGCAGTTTCTTCACAGACGGTACAGATTACAGAAGTTGATGAATGAAAGGCAGGAGGCCGCAGCAACTAAATGCGATTCTTTTTTATTGTGTGGATCCGTGTTGAAAATTAGAGCAGCAGGCCTCATCTACACCTTCGGTATGAAATCCGCAGGAAATACACCAGTCGTATGTCGTGGAATTATATGAAGTGCTCGAAGTATTTGAAGGCTGTCTATCTCTATTTCCAAGACTGCAAGTCGAGGTGAATCTGGTAAATGATTATTTGCCTCAGTCATGGTCTGGTTATTTTTTTTTCGCAGAAATCTCTATGTTGTCAGCAACGGTCCTCGATGTCATCGCCGTCGCAAGATTGTCAATTTTAGAGCAGTCATTTGTTTTCGATGTACTCTGAATGTAACGTGTGATACCGCAAAACGATATTTCTTCTCGCCGTTGACTTGGAAGTCAGATATTCAGTTTAGTTACGCTATTCATAGCGCACGTAAAGAATCCTTACTATAAAATCTCTAAACGATATTCTTGATTTCGATAGTCACGATTATATCGTTTGCGCCTGCTGTGGGTGTGACACGAGGCATCAGTGCGCTAGAAAGTGATGGAACATGTCACGTTTCGATAGTCACGATTATATCGTTTTCGCAGCTATGGGTGTGACACGAGGCATCAGTGTGTTAGAAAGTGATGGAACATGTCACGATTCATACTTTTCGCCTGCTTTATGCGTGTGTCGCGAGGCATCAGTGCGTTAGAAAGTGATGGAACGTGTCATGATTTTTCGTTCTTCAGTTGAAGTCATTTGATCCCAACGGAGCCGCCTTGATCTGCGCTTGCTTGGATTATAGTGACGTTCATTGGCTACAGTGTGCGTCTGCATTTGAATATTAAATACGTATGCAAACTAGAGCCAATGAGTGCCAGTCAGTTGAAGCATGCGCATGTCTTTCGGGATCAGTGTTCGAATCGTAGTTCGAGTTCGATAATACGACGACGTGTTTCTTCGCATTTAGTAATGTGATCCGCCTGTTTGTATACAAACTCGTGTACGTTTCGGTTCTACTTTGCCTATAGAAACTCTATTTCGTTATACAGACATATTCGAATAATTATTTTTTTCGTTTTGAATAGACGAATGTCAGAGATCTGTGTATGTCTACAGATCAATCATTTTATAATTTAAAAAGATGTTCTGATAATCTGAAGGGATTTCAAAGATGTTTAAAGACTATAGGGTATTTTTTTATAATCCAAGGAATTTTAAATAATTTTAAACAATTGCAGGGAATTTCAAAAGATTTCGAATAATTTGGAATATTTTAAGATATTATGAAAAATGTTAAGCAGTTTTCAATTGATGCATATTTTAGGGTATTTGAAAAGAATCCAAGGCATTTGAGATGCCAAAAGATTTTAAAGAGTTTGAAATATTTGAGGATATTTTAACAGATTTCAAGGAATTTTCAAGTGATTTTAGTCATTTAGTGGATTTTAAGTATTTTAGAGTATCTTAAAAGATTGAAAAGTATTGTCGGGAGCTTTAAAATGTTTCGAGTAATTTTAAAATATTTAAACTAAATCTTTAGGAAATTTCAAAAGAATGCAAGGTATTTTCAAAAGATTTACATAATTTAAAGGTGATTAACATTTTTTTAGAGGATTTGAAAACTTTTGGAGTATTTCGAAAATTCCAAGGAATTTTCAATTTATTTCAGTAATTTAATTGATTTCAGAAAATTTGAGATATTTTAGAGTATTTAAAAAAATTTCATGGCATTTTCGAAAGCTTTAAAACATTTTAAGGAATTAAGAATTTTCAGTTGGTTTCAGTAATTTAACTGATATCATATGATTTTAAAAGATTCTGAGTCATTTTCGAAATCTTTAAAAAGTTTCAAGTAAAATGTTTTAGGGTATCTTAACAGATTCTAAGGAATTTTCAATTGATTTCAGTAATTTAATTGGATTTCAGAGGATTTAAAAAATATCAAGTGAGATTTGAAAAAATGTTCATGGGTATTGTATCAAAGAGTTTCCTAAAATTTCGAAAATATAGACCGATTTGATAGGACCTATGCCAGGTTTTAGGGTATATTAAAAGATTCCAAGGAATTTTTAATTAATTTCGGTAACCTGATAGGATTTGAAATAATCAAAAATATTTCAGGGTACTTCAAAGATTCCGAAGAACTTTCAAGAGATTTACAAATTTTAAGGCATTCCAAAAGATTTTAAAGTTCTTGAAATATCTTAGGGTATTTTCAAAAGATTTCAGTAATTTGAAGTGATTTAATTCTTTCTCTTTTTTCCTCCGTTATTTATTTGTCTCTAATGAGCCGAAAAGGAGGTAGTTTGGGAACCTAATTTTGGTTTGGAATGTATTCCATGCTCTTTTTGCATAAAATGATTCATAAGAAAGTAGATTTCATTTTGATTTCAAATTTAAAAAAAAACGATTCTCACTATGTGAGGGCTTTTCAAAGGGCACTTTCAGAAGATTTGAAAAATTTCTAGGAATTTCCAAGGATTTGAATGATTTTAAGGTATTTGAAAAATTTGCATAGTGTATTAAAAATTTTCCTGAAATTTTGGAAAATATGGAGCGATTTCGTAAGGCCTATTATGATATCTCGAAAAATCCCAAGTGACTTTGTAAGATTTCCGAGGATTTCAATGATTTTAAGGGAGTTTGAAAGCTCACAAGGTATTTTGATAAATTTTCCAGGATTTCAAGTTATGTCATCAGATTTCATGTAATTTCAAGGGATATCATAATATTTCAATAGATTTCTAAGAATTTATTCACAAGAATTCATGGATTTCGTATGATTATTCAAAAATATTTTCAAATATTTCAAGGTTTTGTCAAAGATTTCAAAGAATTTGAAAGATTTTAGGATATCTTAAAAGATTCCAAGGAATTTTCTATTAATTCAAAGAATTTGAAATATTTAAGGTATTTTTAAAAACCAAAGGAATTTCTAAGTGCTTCAATACATTTCAAGGCATTTCAACAGATTTTAAAGGATTTGGAATATTTAAGGGTATTTTTAAAAACTTCAAGGGATTTTCAAGAACTTTACAAAGTTTGAAGTGACTTTTAATATCTTTAAGAGAAATAAACAATTTTTTTTTAGTTTTCAAGAATTTTGTAGAACTTCTGAATATATGAAACTATTTCATAGGACCTGCAAGGTTTAAATATATTTTAAAATATTTAAATGAATTTCATGAGATTTCCGAAGATTACAATGATTTTAATGGATTTTAAAAGCTCTCAAGGTATTTCAATAAATTTTCCAGGATTCAAGAAAATATTATAAAATTTGATTCAACTTCATGCGATTTTATAATATTTTAATGTATTTTAAAGAATTCATTCACAAGAAGTGAGGGATTTTGTAGGTTTTCACATATTTGAAGAGATTTTAAAATATGTTTTGCAATTAATTTGAATTCATTTGAAATTCACCCTGAATCATTACTAATTCATTCAGAATTATTTTATTATCTCTTTCCAATTTTTTAATTTAACTGATTTCTTTTAAATTAAATCAATTCTGTTCAGTTCAAACAATTTTTTTTTTAATTTCAGTTTTTGTTTAATTCGTGTTGATACACATATTGACTTTCAGTCACTTTTTGGATTAGAAATTAGTCTTGCTGCAAAAAACGTCAAATTAAAAATTATTGCTTCACACTCACGACATATTCTCTGGAAATCTGCTTTCCGCCAACATCGCATTCAAAATACAGTACACCTTCAAATACTTGTCAATCCGAAGTTTTTTGTAGGGTACTTTTTTCTGCTTTTTTCGGTTTAGATGGGTCACTTTATTAAAATAAATTGAAGCTGTGACAGCCTTTAGAATAATAAATGGCAAATTCAGGTCTCGGGCTCAACACACTATTGACACTTTTTTTAAAGCGTTGACGCTGTTTTGCTATCACTTCGAAGAAAATACACTGAAGACACTACTTTCAAATCAAAAACACAAATTTATCAACCAAGAAAGATTTTTCAAACAATACAAAAAATGTCATAAAAAATGTTGATTTTTCAAGCCAAGAACATGGGCTTTCAACAAAACTGTTAAATATTTAACTGAATATTTAAATTTTCAATCAAAAATATGAATTTAAAACCAAAAAGATCAATTTTTAACCACAAATGGAGCAGATAAATTTCAAACTTTAATATTTTTACTAATGGAAGATATTATCTACATTTTGAAACGATAATTAAACAATGATATCGAGGAAAAACCTACTAAAAAAATTAAACTATCAGATGAAAACAATGCTTCATAAAAATAGTATATAAAAAGCGACGATGTAAACCAAATACTTTGTGCAACGTTTTTGTATTATTACTTATATAACATATATGTGGATTTAAAAAATAAAATTTATAAACTGGGCCAGTACCCGTCAGAAATATCAGGACCTGCAGGTGGTCCTTCGATTTTAATCAAACTTTGTAAAATTATAATGCTGTACTTTATACTTTCAATCATTTTATGAAAAATATTTTACATACAATTTTTGTCTATAGAAAGAATCCATGTAAAATTAGACATGTTCTACAAGTACAGTTGCAGAATATATCAGGTCGAAAATATTTTTCTTGGTTAAATTATGCGATACGTAAAAATAAATTATTAAAAAAAAAAGTTCAAAACAGATTTTCGCAGAAGGTAAAAAATTACATTTTTTTGAAATTTCTTTGTTTAATTTAGCTTTTAATAAGAAAGAGACTCTGACTTTTATAAAGGCCTGGAAATTTCTATAGACAGGATAATTTTCTTCTTATAATAAAAGAATTTACTTATATTTACGTAAACAACAGATTCGATAAAACTGTTCACGTATAAAAAAGTTATACTAAAATACATTTTATTTTTTCGTGACAACTTGCATCATTTATGATAAAAATTAGAAAATGTATTTATTATGAAAAAACTTCACTACATCTCTCAATGCATAATAAATTATTAGTGGCAAATGGATTACTATTGAGCAATGGTAATAATTGCCGAGCAAATAGACAACTTAAAAATTTGTTATCATATTTCTTAAAAACTGAAAGATTGGCAATTACTACCATTATTCTATATGTATCATTCATTTTCTTAAATTTTGGACAACTTATATAATAATAAAAATTAATATTATTCGTAGCATTTATCAAATTCAAATTCATATACTCATATACATATTATAACGAACAATTCACAATTTATTTTAGAAATAATATTTCTTTTAATTTATAAAATGAAAAATTTAATTACGGCAACATAATTTACAAATAAGTTCAGTAGTAAAGAAATTTAAGAGTAATTTATAATAAATTGAATTATAATTATATTCACGATCCTTTCAGATGATAACGATGGCAGAATTTACCTACAAATAAATTATGAGAAATCAATTTATTACTCCTTTAACCCTTCGCACGCGGCAGATCCAATATGGCGGACGAGTTTTTTAAAAAGTTGTTAGATTTTCATAAAACTTTTTACTCGGAGGTTTTCGAGGTCGCTGATTACGAACCTGGATCCCGATTTGAGAAATTCAAAATGGAGGATCCAATATGGCAGACATATTTGTCGGCCATTTTGAATTTTGGAAATCTGGCTTCAGATTCGTGATTACCGACCCCCAAAACCCCCAGATACCAAGTTTCATTTCAATTTATCCAATACGTCGTTCAAAATTGAATTCTTTCGTAAAAAAGAGCGATTTTCAAAATTTGTTTATTTATAACTATTTATAATTTTAAACAATACGTTTTTCAACATGTTTTTTCACATTCTTCAATGCTTCAAATACGATATCAATAAGAAATTTTTGTTATTAGTTCAAAAACATTGAATCTAGAGAAAAAAGTTGTGAATAAAAAAGGTGGTAATCTGGGTTACCACTGCGCCGCAAAGGGTTAACAGACATCATACTGTGGTGCCTTCTAATTATTTTATACAAATATTTCGTGACATTAATTAAATATAAATAACATAGAAAAAATAAGTTGTTGGTTCATTCTTTTTTAAAAATAAAAAATTAATAGGCGCGCGCCTTGGCGCGCGCAAGACTACTAGTGTTTCTTCTACACGCCGTGATATAAAAAGTAGTCTTGACTGGTTTTCAGTTTTTTAAAAGTAGGACAGGTTGATTGTTCCGGGTTGATATTCTCTCTACTCATGATATTTTGCAAAAGAACATCTTTTTCCTGGCCGCAGGTGTATATTTGATTAGCTGTTTGTGGGAAATCACGAAAATTCGGATGTTGATATGTGGTAGGAGTATCGACCTCAAACCACTCGATGCTGTGAAAATAACAGGTGAGCCAGTTATTTTGTTGTTTCGTAGCGCTACAGAGATCCAAGAAAGGATAAGATGGTGCAGCTATCCAATCTCTGATGTAGTTATGATCCACTGCAATGCCGGTCACTTATTTTGCAATAAATTCATTTTCAAGTTTGCTAAGGCATTGAATATCAATTATCATATTATTTTTTGCAGACTAAAAGTCCCACTGATGATGACTTTGAATAAGACGGCGGTGACAAAGAGTTTCGAGCCGCGCACAAATGTTTACTTTAGTAAACACAGGTGTACAATATGATTTATGCATCAAATGATACATATAAATAATACAAAAATAATTCTCGTAAACATAGAAGCTATTTTTATGACCTCAGACATAGGTAGCATATTGAAAATATTGAAAATAACAACATTATTTAAAAACATACACGTGATACTAGACTTATCACAGAAAAAATTTCTAATGAGTTTGTCTACTATACTGAATAATGAGTAGAAGAAGGCATATGGTGAGACACATTATGAAGAAAAATTCCACTACAAACCGCAAGAATTCTTCGCAGAAGCTAAATTTTTGTTTATATTTCCTATTATTTTATATTTGTTTTTCACACCACTTATTCTACTTTCTTTCTTAAACAAGAAAAGCATAAAAAAATAAAGATAACTGATACTTATGCGTTTTATCACGTATATTATTGCGAATATCAAAATGGAAATTTACGCACTTATTTAGAACATTGCGAACCGTTTGAATAATAATTTTTTGAATTGAAAAATATCGGAATCAATGTTAATATCCTAATTTTCAAGAAAAAATTATACTTATTTTGAAACTGAGATTATGACACTACTTTCAATACCCGATTGTCAAAAAATGACCTATTTTTGTAGTTGGAAAATCAAAAAAGATTTCCTCTCCACAATACGCATGAGGTATGAAAGTGGTCAATATAATGTGATCTTTGCATTCATAAAAAGGGATATGTGTCATTATCGAGGTAGTTTTTTGTGCTAATTACGAATCAGTTTGCCGTTTTTTCAGATATTCTGGAACAAAGTTATTTTTGAAAAATTACAAATCGTGCTCTAACTGAATATAGATAATTTTTTTTTGTAAAAGCGGTAACATGATTTTCACGCGGGTTTTAATGCAAAATCCAAAAATTTTTATTCAAAGCATTATACTCAAACAAATAATTACTTGAAATAAAATAGAGTTAATTTTTTTCGTTGTTTTTGCATAAAGAAATTGAAAAAAGTCTATATTTCGAGTACTAGAAACCATCGTTTTCTGAAAATTTTACAATTTCACAATTAAATTCTCTTAAATTTCCTCTTAATTCCTTTGAATTCTTATTATTTCAATCGAAATCCCTTAATTTAGGTTCACGAAAATCTTCCTGAATTCAGGTGAATTTTCTTAAATTTAATACAATTCACTTTGAGGTTCCTTTCAAAGAAATTCCAATCAGTTACGGATCCTTTATCACGTACGTTGCGCTGATTCGCAGGACTATAAACTTTGTTTCGTATTTTGGCACATTACAAAATTAAGAAAAGTGACCCCCATTTGATTTTTAAAAAAGTTAGTATTTAGCTAAGTATACCTTTTTCCATAAAACCGCATTCTCCAAAGATTTTTGTTCATTTCTCGATAACTATTTGAGTTGCATACACCGTAAATTAATTTTAATATAACATACCATCATGTCGTAAAATTAACATACATGTATATTAAAGTCTGTACAACAGAGTGCGTGAAAACACTAGTTCTTTGATTCCTTCAAATCTTGTCAAATATTAAAAAATAAAGTAATAACCTTGAATTCGTCGACTGAGGTTTTACTTATACATAATTGAAGTGGAACGTACGGGTTGCATTTTTTTTTTAAATTGGCTGTGAATGTTGGAATTTTAACGTGAGTACAGGTGCCTGGGAGATAGGTTTCTTAATTATTTTGCTTAATTGCACTTTTCCACTTAAAAACCAGTTAAATATATATTCATCTGGAAGGAAATATTATGTTTGATAATTTATAATTGAAAATTAATGTCAAAATTGTTTTTAATTTGTGTAAAGCTGTATAAAGGTGCAAATATCAGACCTTTCTAATAAATGATCAATATGTGTGTGTACTACTGAGCTAAATAGAAAAAGGAATGCATGTCATGGTCAGACTCAAATAGAAAGTCATTTCCTTACAGTCCGAAATATATTTGAGCAGAAGCTAGCTATAAAATCTCTAGGGCAGTAGGCCATAGAGCACAGGAAAGTATAAAAATATAAGCAAGAGTTAATTGTTTTTTTTCCAAATGGGGTCAATGAAACAGTGAGTGATATTTGTGCATTTTATCAAAAGTATAACGTTTTGACTAATGTTTATTACGAATATTAGAATAAAAATTCACATCCTTATTAGAGATAATTAGAATATTCTTTGTAATAGTTTTTCTAATCGGTCAATTCTTTAAAAAATCTCCATGAATAAGAAATAACTGATATTTGAACATTTTATATGAAAACTGTATTTTTGACTAACATATATCACGAATATTAGAATGAAAATTCACACACTTTAGGTTATTCTTTATAATAGTTTTTATGATCAAACGATACTGGAGTCAATGTTTTTATGGCTTTTTATGGTCTATGGCTTTATTTCAAGTAGCTGACTATGATTCAATCATTTGAAAAATTTGACCTCCTAAAACAAAAAAAATTTCGCTGAACATATGAAATATTCTCAATTTTGAAAATGATGAAAATCGCTAACCCTTTTTCGTTATTTTCGTAATTTATGCCTCAAAGGTGCTGGTGACTAGCGAAAAACAAGAATCTTTCAAAATGCCCTGAAATCTTGAAAATTTTTTGAAATATATTGAAATTCCTTGGACTCTTTTGAAATATCCTGAAATTTTTGAATTCATAAAAACCATTAAAAATGAAATCTGAGGGCCTGTTTAATAAATAGTGTAAAGCCTTATTCACTTGAAAAATGTTGAATAATTTTGTGAGTAGTAGTATTTTCAAAAATGGTAAAAGTTGTTGGTTTATATGGATACATTTGCAAATTACCCTCAAATATTTCAAATTCTCCAATCTTCAAATTTCATTAGAATATGATAAAGACCCTTGAAATCCCATGAAGTTACGCTAAATCTGACGATATCCCTTAAAATTCCTTGAAATTTGCTAAAGCTCTTGAAACTTTCTTGGAATCCTTTGAAATATCCCAAAATATTTTCAATCCTTTGAAATCATCTGAAATCCCTTGAAACTGTTTGAAGTTTTTTAAAAATTACCTGGAATCTTTTAAAATATCCTGGAATCATTTAAAAATTTAATCTTTGGAAATACCTTGAAATATTTAAAATATTTGAAATACCTCAATCATTGTGAATCAATATTTTCAAATATAATCGAAATGTTATGAAATTCCGTGAAGTCACGTAAAATCTGACGATATTTCTTGAGATTTCCTGAAATTCTTTAAATTCTTTAAATATTTTAAATTTTCAAATTCTTGAAATCTTTTAATATACACAAAATCTTAAAAATTCTTCGAAATACCTTCTAATTCTTAAAATCTATTGAAATATTGAAAATTTATTTTATTATTATACCATTGATCGCCGACGGCGATACCACTCTGGAAACACCAGTTCTCGTAAGATCACTGAAGTTAAGCATAGTTGGGCGCGGTTAGTACTTGGATGGGTGACCGTTCAGGAATACTGCGTTGCTGTTGGCCCGTCGCGTCGTGGGTGTGGTGGGCCCACTTTGGTAGTAAATATCCACCTAGAAACACTACCCGAATCGGGTAGTGAGGCAATGAACTTTCGAGTTCAAACTGCTAATCAATTTTTTTTTTATTATACCATTGAGCCATTTCGCTTTCGGGGTAAGCGTGACTGACTCGGCGAGGAAGGAAGTAATATGGGGAGGGGTACAGATTTTTAGATTGATCTAGAATTTTCGTGTTACTTATTTAAATAAAACGTTCGTTCCGCAACACAGCTCCGACCCAGGTTGCTGATCAATCTCTCTAGCGATCACCTCAAATTAAGAGCCTGACAAAGTAATCATGTGAAGCTCCCCCACCCTTGAAAAATCTGATTTTTATCTTTATGCTATTAAGAAATTGGTAGCATATGTTATAGTATACTGCCGTGAGTTAGAAGAACACCGTTAGGCTGTTCGGCAAAAAAATTGTTTGAAAATTTTAATTAATTATTTTGAAGGCAGTGAACGGTGTGGATTGGGGAAGTATAAAAAAAGTAGGAAAGAAACGGATAAATAATAAAGAAGAGAGAGCGAGGTGGTATAGTTGCCTCTTTCCTTTTTTCATCCTCTTTTCTTTTTTTCTCCGTCTTTTTTCACTTGTTATATAACTGCCTCTAATGAGCCTATTACAATTTTGTTTATAAACATAAGTCTCTTATTTTAAATTCTTGTTTGCAATTTCTTACACAATTTGACTTTTTAAAGTTTATATTTCGAAAAAAAATTACTTCAAAAAATTAATTAAACATTGAGCCGTAGACCCTGCTGTCGTTCTCTAGACTCTAGAGAACGATAGCAGGGTCTAGAGTTCGGTTCTTTGTACTGTTCTCAAAAGTTCGGTACTTGGTTAACTCTAAAAATTTTTTCATCCAGATGCAATGATTGGTTGTTGTTCCCAAAAAATGAATTCTTTGAAAAAGAATTGTTTTGATAAAGACGTCGTTACTCAAAAATAGACTTCGGTTGTGTAATTTTGAGCATTTACAAAAGTTTAAGAGCAATTATTTCCTCACGAATAAAATAGTATATTGTGCACCAAGGCAGCGAAATAGTCTTTTCATGGCCGAGCGTGAGTTTGCAATAACTCGTCTACGCCGCTCGACCGTAAAAAGGCTACCGCTGCTTCGGTACACACGATGTTTCATGTAATAAGAGTATGGTCTCCGAGCTTTCTCATGATATTACGTCTCAGGTTAGTTTAAAGGAAAAAGTACCGCGCAGAGCAGTGCGCGTGGATCAAAGTAACAAACGCGCATGTGCGCGCGTTTCCCGCGGGCGGTAAAATGCACTCTACAGGACTAGGCCTGTAAAGTACCCCACCAACAACAAAGACCTACTTTGCTGCTTCAAACCATGCCCAGAAAATGAGGAAACCATACTCGTGTTACATTAAACACTTCATTAAAATAATAAATAAATAATATAATAAATATAATAATAACAAATAATAAAATAGAGTTGCGGGAAGGATGTATATGTATTACATATACAAATTAATAAAATAAAATACTTTCTATAAATGAGAGCATTTCCCTCAGTAACTGCAATAATATCATTCTGAGGAAGATCTTCAGAATATGTATTGCACCGAAAACATAGAATACAGCTACAGTTATTTTAATATACAGAAGAGAAATTTGTCTTTTTGATTATCAATGTTTATATATTGCGATACTTAATATCCAGAATTTTTTATGGTTTTTTGTATTGTAAAAAATGATCTCTAATACTTCAGAAGACATTGAGTAAAACTAAATTTTTAAATATTTGCTGAAAAATAAAAAATAAGAAAATTTGCCTAAAAAATAAATTACTAAAATTATAGTTTTTGTTTGCTCACTATGGTACTAAAAAAAGTTTATTTCTTAAACTAGGAAAATATTTTAAGTAACGAGTTCGAAGTGATTTTGAAATTATTATTTTTTTTATGCTCTCGTTTCTACGATGCGACGGTCCCTGTTTCAAGTCGAGGGGAGGAAGGCGAAGCACTTGCCAGTATACATAGTGTCTCTGAATTGGACAGTTGTCTATGAGGATGCAGTGAATGCATTCAGAAATATTGTAAATAATAATTTTGGGAAAAAGATTATTCGTCATTTATTGGACTTATGGACAAAAACAACAAAAGGATAAGTTTTTTGTTATAGTTTGACATTGAAGCTTCCCTGATTTTATTTTTATCATATATTTTCATAGTTAAGCAAATTCAAAAGATTGATTTATAACGATGGTAAAGAAAGCTCAAAACTTTGCAATTTCTGGGGATTGTTGTTTAAACAATTAAGAATATATACAAAAGTTCTCAAAAATATTAAAGATTAAAAAATGTGAATAGTATCGTAATAAGCAACTTCAAATTCATATTTACATTTTGAATTATTATTAGCATAAGATTGAAATATTTCCTAGTAGATTCCTATTAAAAATTTCCTCGATGAGGAAGCCTAAAAGGCCACGAAACATGGAGTATAAAAAAGACGGATAAATAATAAAGAAGAGAGAGTGAGGTAGTTTGGTTGTCTTTTTTATTTTTTTCTCCCTGTTTTCACACTTTTTATATGAATTCTTTGATAGAGCCGGTTACAATATTGTTTACGGATATATTTCTCTCCTTTCAACTCATTTTCTGCAATTATGTTACACAAAATGACTTTTCAAAGTTTATATATATATATATTTCTTAATTTACATCCAAAAAAGAATATGAAATAATGGAATTATTAAACATCATTATTCAATAGTGAAATTATAATTATCATAAAATATCACATTTTCTTATTATTAATAATAATTTTAAAAATTAAAATTTTCAAAATTAAATGCTCTTCAATTTTTGAAGATTTGCCATCTGAAGTTCTGCAATTTTTAGGAGTTCTTTAAGAGTGTTTCTATTTTAAAGATTTGGAATTTAAAACTCTTCAATTTAGAAAATTTACAATTGAAAACTCTTTAACTTTCAGATATGTATAAATAACAATTAAATTGTGATCATTTCGAAAATCAAAACAAAAGAGTTTTCAATTCTAAATCTTCGAAATTCATCTTTGAAATGTAAATCATCACAATGACAGCATTTTTATTTGTAAAATTTAACACTTGCATAATTTAAAAAATCAAAAAATCTTTAATTTTAAATATTTTCAATTCAAAGTTCTTCAGTTTTGAAGACTTACAATTCAAATTCTTCAATTTTAACGATTTGCAGTTTGAATTTCTTCAGTTTTAAAGATCGGTAAATACAAATTCTTAAATTGTGATGATTTTGGAGATCAAAAGTCAAGAGTTTTCAATTTCAAATCGTCACAATTGATGAAATTTCAGATGTAAATCATCAGGATTGCAGAATTTTCAAACACTCTTCAATATTATTAATAATATTAATATTAATATGTTTTAATAATCCTTTTATGCTTTGCCTTCTTCCAGAGGAAGCTTCGTAATGGTAATAATTTCGGAAAATTTTAAATAAAAATGAAACGTTCCTCAATTTGTGAACATGATAACTTGGAAGGGAGTCCAGATTATTATTATTATCATAGCATTAAGCCATTTCCCTTTCGGGGTAGGCGTGACTCGCTCGGTTGGAAAATAGTAGTGCTCGGAAGGAGGTATAGATTTTTTAGATAGATCTAGAATTTTCGTGTTATTTATTCAAATAACACGTTCGTTTCGCAACACTGCTCCGACCCAGGTTGCTGATCAATCTCTCTAGCGATCATGCCAAGTGAAGAACTTCACAAGGTTGTTATGTGAGGTTCCCCACTCGGGCCCATTAGTATCAAAGGTCTTTGTTTCAGGCGTCATACACTCTACTCAAATTCTCTTTATAAACAATTTGTCGCCACACTTTTCTGTCCTGGCATATTTCTCTAGCTTCCCTCACGTCCATGCATTTTTTCATTTAAGCTCTCCTGTTTCTATGGCTTCTTTTGTCTTTTCGGATTAAAGTCTCATTCACACATTCGAACCATTCTTTCCGCGGTCTGCCTCTGGGCATTCTGTCATTTACTTTACCTTTATACACTTGATTCGTTAGACGTTCATCTTTCATTCTTTCAACATGTCCGAACCATCTTAACTGATTTCTTTCCCATGTGTCAACTATTGTCTCTTCTGCACCACATTCTTTAAGGATTATTTCGTTTCTCACTTTGTCCATCAGTGTTTACCCGCATGTTTGGCGTAAGAAATTCATGTCAATCGCGATAATTTTGTTCTTGTCCTTTTCTTGACAGGTCCATGTCTCGCTACCGTATAGCACAGTCGGTACAAATATAGAATTATCTATTACCATTTTAGCTTTTTTTGATATATCTTCACTTCTGAGAATGGACCCTGCTGTTGCTGTTTCTCATGCTGACAAACCCTGTACTTTGACTTCCCTCTATCTTTTTAAATATTAGTTTCTTACTTCCTTCAAAGTCGTTTTGTATTTTCTTCTCTTCTTCTGCTCTGATTTTATCTTTACTTTCGTTGACTAGTCGTTTAACTTTCCTATTTTTGTGTCTGTAATCATTTTTGAGCCTATTTCTCTCCTGATCCCTAAGACCTGTGATGTTCAACGTTCTCTCGTACGCTTCTTTCTTTTCTTGTCGGGCTGCTTTAATTTCATCATTCCACCATGCATCACCAGACTTTCTTCCTACAACCGCCGTACCACACACTTCAGTCGCAGTTTTAACAATGATATCCCGTAGCATAGTCCATGCGCCCTCTATATCTTTGTTGCTCTTGTAGCTTTTACTAGTTCTCTTAGTCTTTCGTCCGCAATAACGAAGTCAATTATACTGTGGCTATTTCCTTTACGCCAGGTGTACATGTGGATCATTTTATGTCTAAACCAAGTATTTGTAATAAATAGGCCCTTTTCTAAGCATAAGCTAACTAATTTTTCCCTGTTACAATTTTTTCTTGTTGGATCCCCAGACTTACCTAGCACCCTTTCTGTATTTGTACCCTGACGTTGGACGGCGACCCATCCGTTCATATCTCCTAGCAGAATGATTCTTTCACCATGATCGCAAGTACTTATTGTATCATTCAAAGTGTCCCAGAAAATTGATGAAATTTATAGAGCTAATTTTCACCACTCATATCTTGAAACTGATAAAAGAATTTCTAAAAATATTTATTGCATTTTTTAACACTTTATAATATTCTAAAAATCGCTTTTCCATAGTAAAACGTTTTGCAATAATATAATTCAATGTTGCTGCAACAATATAAAAGATTTCTTGGTTTGGGAATCGATTGATTTATAATATTAATACATTTTATTCAAGAGTAAGGAATTTATGGTGATTTATATTATATGAAAAATCGAATTTTATAGTAAAAATTTTCTCATTCTCATAATTTCAAGTTGATGCGAGAATAGAAAAGAAGTGTTGATTCTAGACGAACCGAATGAGATATAATATTAAAACATTTTTGCAGAGTGATAAGCTATGGTAATGAATAATATTTGAAAAAACGGTTTTCTACAATTAGGCTTCTTTCATTAACGTAATTAAAAATTGACGCCAGAACGAAAAGGATTCCTTGATTCGAGGCAAATCCATTGACTTATAATATTGATGCACTTTATTGAAGAGTAAGGAAGATATGCTCATTAATAATATTTCAAAAAACTCTTTTAAACAGAAAAACTTTTTTCATCGACATAATGCAAAATTTATGCATGAACAGAAAAGTCAATTTGATCATAAATTTTTAAATAAAATAATTCTGACAATTTTCGTAAAAAAACATGAAGCTGGGAAAGGTATAAGGTGCGACGGAACTTCCTGCGTCCCTTTTCCAGCTGGAAAAATTATCAATTAAAATTTGATTTGTCTGATTTGTTATTGTATTTAAAAAAAAATTTGTATCATTTTGTAATTTGGTATTTTTTGTAAATTACCTATTTTCAAATTGATTAAAATGAAAACTTTGGTTTGTCTTATTAACTAAAAAAATCAATGATGCTTCCTCAATGAGAAAGCAAATACATTTGCTAACGGGAAGCAAAGTGCTCTCGAAATGAGCACCATATAATTATAAATACAAACAAAGTGGAAACACTTGATATCGAATTCACAGCTAGTTTGAGGCTGTCCTTCAAATAGGCTAAGTAGGTATTGATATTATAAATTTCAATAAATTGGAACTCGAACTTTTTTTAACCGGAAATATGAATGAGAATGTTATAACTGTTATTAAATGATACCATTTCGAATATACTTGGATTATAATCAAAGAGATTTTAACAAACGAATTAAACGTTACAAAATATATTTTACACATGTTAAGTCTGAAATAAATTACTCAGTTTTATATAAATTTGAATATAAATAATAAATTTGAAAAATTATTAAACTCGACTAAATTACGATGAGATCCTCTTAACAGGGGTAATTAGATTAGGAAACACCTTTCTTGGTCACATTATTGAAAACTTGAAAACATTATTTTTTACCTGTATTATTTATTAACAATATAACCTCTTGTTACTTTATCACCGTTATTACTTATGGAAAGTACAGACTTTCAATAATAATTTTGCATTTCGCAACTTATAATAAATGCAGTTACGGCGTTTCTCGAAATACAAACCTTTTTTCTTGTGGTTGCTGGATAATTCCGGAGAACGCCGTAAGCACCTTCGAAACTGAAACCACAACGGCTTGAGATAGCCATATGATATTTTAGTAAAATCCAGAACTGTCCGGTTAACAGCGGTTCCCAAAAATTATGCAATACTCAATATTAAGGATATCAACAATTTAAAAAAATTATTTCAATGGTCAGGTGTATCATTTATCCACGATTCCAACGGTATGAAAAACTCATTTTTCGATTTTTTTGCAGTTAACGGTTTTTTTTCCAAATCGCGGCAGTATATGTCGTAATTCAAAAACAAGATGCGCTTTATATAAACTCGTACAATTTAGGTGTACCGTACACAAAACCTTTTTTACGGATGTCTTTTGTCGAAAAAAAATTCAAAATAATTATTTTTCAAAATAAAGCCTTTTTGAAATTTGGTCTGTTGAGTGGGCTTTTCAAAAAAATATTCCGAAAGGATATTAAATTCTAGAAATTATAACTCATAATTTTGGTGCCTTTCAATCAATTGTTTATTACCAATACATATCAAAATGTACATTAGGGTGATTCATCTTACAAGGGGAAAAATGTTTTTCGAAACTAAATACGCTCACTAGCCTAAGTTGTCTTTATTTTCTCATTGACTTGAAAATATATGTATTAAATTTTTATACAGGTAGAATCATTCCGTTTTACATTAACATCATTGTACATAATTCAATGGAAAATTTTTTACTTATTTTTAACGAAAAGAATAATTTTATTCATTCTGTTTCACATTTTTCTATAAGAATTTGACATATTGTGTGCCAATTGCAAAATACAATAAGTAAATTAGAAAAGTTACTTATCACAGAATAATGTAAAACAAGTATGAAAAAATTATTTTCCTCAAAAATCAGTTTTAAAGTTTCCATTAAATTATTTATAAATTTTTATGAATGATCAATTTTATTTAGTGGCAGCAAATTCTAATTTTTTGCTCTGAACGCCCGAAGATTCTTCACAAAATTTGCGAGTATACACTGTTGAGTGTACAATGTAGTGATAGTCTTTACTTGGATGCCACTTATCTTCCTTAGACTTGACGTTTTTCGGCACGGCTATACTTCCAGAGTCTTTAAAAAAACCAGTACCCTTATCATCAAGTACCTCGGAGTCTTTTCGAGGACGAGTAAAAACATTCTTTTCTGAGAAAATTTGAGAGTGAAAAGCAATGGTGAAACCTAGGCGACAATTTGTAATATAATTATTATAAACGTGGAACTTTCCGAAGCGCATCAAACCTGGCGCTCGGACTAAAATATCATCAAAGTAATTGAACTTCATAGTTAGTTGAGGTAAATTCTTGTATTTAACTCCACTAGGTGGATTCTCATTTGGATAGCCAAGTATCGTACCATATCTATGGTGCATAAACTTACAATAGCTAACTGTCACGAAATTAACAGCTTCAATTGACAGAAGTTTTCCTAAATCCTTCATGTCTATACTTCCTCCGTCAAAGGTGCAATGATCTATCCAATAACGTTCCCCAAATTCTATATATAATTGTATATCACTGTTGCCAATATTTTTAGGGTTGTGTTTGAAAAGCAAATTTTGGAAGATGATGTTGCTCGAGTTTCTCGCTGTATGGAAATATACGTTGTTGAGAAGATTTGCTTTGTAAGAACCAATTAGAGACTTATTAGATCCTAGGAAAATAGGCTCTTTCTTAGGTGCATCAATATTTGCAGCTACGACTAAAGTTTCAGGCTCTGCAGTAGTGATATGCTTCTTCAAGTCCTGCAGATTTGTTAAAAAAAGGACTTTCCCCTTTGAACCTCCAACAGTGTGACCTATTTTTGCAAAGCCTGTCATGCCTTCTAATTTTTTATCTGGATAGGGAACTCGGGCAGCATCTTTTGCAGGAGGTCCTTTAGCAGCTCCTGCAGCATGTCCTGCAAAAGATGCCTGGAAACAAATTAAAACAAATATTTTACATTTTTGCTTTATAATATTATAATTTCAATAGATTGACTTCTTCGAGAATTTATTAGATAACGTTCCTGAAGTTGGAATTATTTAAAAATACTGATTTTTGCTTGAGAAATTACGAAATAATATTTCAGGAAATATGATCTCAAACATTTTGGAAATGGATTTTGGATAAGACAAATGTTAAGAAGTTATTACCTAATTCATTTGTACTTCTGTTTCCAAAATTTGTTCCCAAATTTAGCAAATTTTAAATCCACTTATCGCAGAGCAGCTTCTCTAAGCATAATTTGCGTAATTTAGAGTGCACTTAATTTGACAGCTCTATGTTTGAGTTTGAATGCTTACTTGCCATATACGTTTTATGAATTTGATCATTTTAAATTATTTCAAATATAATTGTTCATAATTAGCCAATAGCAAAGTTAAACATTTTATGTGGTATAAAACTCAATTAAGGATTTCAATCAATGAGTCAATTCAAATACAAATAGCAACTAAATTCTTGCAAATAAAATGATAAAGTTTTGCACAAGAAATACTCAAAGATTTTTGAAAAATTTATAAACGTAAGATTCTGATGTGTTGAAGAATCTTACCAAAATTAAAGTAATCATAATCTGCATTTCCCTCAATTGAGTACGTACGTAGCTCAGTTAGGCACAAGAATTTAATTTTTGGGTGTTTACTCTCAGTAATAAGTGAAAACTATGGGCCGACTGTAGTCCTATCCCAAATAATCGGTTTTTGCCTACACTTCTGGCGTCTACCCCCACTCTTCGTCTATTTGGACAAGTGTCTGGGCCTTGCCTCGCTAGACGCGCGTGTTTGTTTCAAGTCTATAAATGGAAGATAAGAGGTAGACAGATAATAGATAATATTTACCGGAAGTTTATTATGCATCTAGGTCAGGGCTGACCAGAAGACCAGAAGACCAGAAGGCTTCGCTGCCAGTGTTGGCCAAAAAACTAGGTCAAACGGCCCGCTGGACTTGGCATGAATTATAATTTCCGAACATAAAATGTAATATGAAAATAAATTCAAAAATTTCATTTAAGGTAAACGTCCCAGTAATCGTCACCATAAGAGATTTCATTGACTTCAAATATTTATGAAATTGTTTTGGAAGGATTAGTTGAAAAATGATTGGTACTGATTGAAGCATTAAACATCCTAGAATATTATAAAAATTGTTTTTACATTATATTTCATATTACTTCTTATTTATAAATAATTAAAAGTCAAAAAGCACCTATGTCCCAGTTATCGTGATTTCCAAATCTGCCATGTACTAGTGATCGTGAGTCGTTGTCCCAGTCTTCGTGAAAAAGATCAAGTTTTCTTGAAATCAGCTTTTAGCGATTTGGAGCTGTATTTCAAGTATATTTTTGTACTTTAAGTATACTTTAATGAAATGAAATATGTATTGTTAGTTTTATATTGATTGAGAGATTGAGACGCCGAGATGAAATTCGCCGAAACATAACCTCAAAATCGAATCTTCTGATAGTTCCAATACGTCTGATGGACATTATAATAATTAATCATAATAAAAATGAATTTTCTTTTAAAATTTTTAGTTTTTATTTCAATTAAAAATATTTTTGAATAAAATTAATATTTTATTTATAATTAATGAAGTGGTCTCAAAAATAAATCGAAGTAAATATTTATTAGAATTTTTATCACGATAAGTGATAACTACAAGGATGAAATTCTTTTATAATACTGAACGTTATGATTGGAAATTATTAACATTTTAAGTGACTATATGTAGCACATTCCCTTTTAGTTATTACACATCCAGTACGTTATACGTTAGGCTCAACATTGCCTTCCCTTTCAAAATAAAGTTTCAAAAATAATATTTAGTTGTATAAAGTCATATAACCTAGCTTTGTTCTATAAAATGGCTAACTACAACATAATTATGTTGTACGGGATACAAAAATTTACAAACTGGTTATTTGTATAATTAACTTTTTTGCAACATAAATTATAAACACAATGACGAAATTTGATAAATCGCAGTGACTAAAAAAATCATGTGTATTTGGAGGTTATGATCTGTTTACGTTGTCAAAACATTAAAACTATAAAAATAATTATATATCTTTTACACATTTTATTTATATTATGCAGTATAGATTAATGTTAGCTAATGAAAAACTACTCAATAAATATTAACTTCACTGAAAAATGATAATAAACTAAAACAATAATAATGAAATCACTGAAGTCATGCGAATATTTTACATCACCTTTTATAGTTTTAAGCACTGATTTATATCACGATTATTACTCACAGTAACAAGTCAGTTCTCCGATTTCATTTCACGCCTTTTCGAAATTAATTGAATCATTATTTGTAACGAAATATGGAAATAAAATTTTGACAGATTCATCCTAGTCTTCGAGACCGGTCACGATTACTCGAGCAACTATGCTTTTGAAATGTGCCTATAATCGTGACCGATATTTCTCGAACGAGAAGGTACTAAATGAAGATTTTATTTAATTTTACGAAACAAAAATGATCTTTTATTACAAAACAATTATTTTCTTCCCGACCAAGTAATTTCTTGACACAATAAAAGCTCAAGCAAAGAAACATGTTTCCTAACCTAAATGTTAAGCTATTTTCTTTTTTCGTGATTTATCGCCGCCGGCAATAGAAATCCATTTTTTTACCCATGTGCACTATTTGTACAAAAAAAACTAATTTGGTTTCCACAACAAGCACTGTTCAGACTTACTTAAAAATATTTTAGTAATGTATTTTGATGCGGAAAATGCTTACTTTTGGCGTTTACACCTCAAAACTGACGATTACGGCGACCGCCACGATTACTGGGACATCTACCATATTAGTATTCATATCATTCAAATAATTGAAACACTCATATTCAAATGTTAGAGTAATATTTAAAAAATGTATTTAATGATTATTAATTGAAACGAATGATAACTACAACTATGTGCTGTAGTGCATTAGAAATTGTGAATATTATATGTATAAAATAATAATGTTGTCTATTTGTATTTTGCAACATTCTTTATTTGTAGTTACTAATTGCTCAAACTCAAGAAATACTCATCAATACCAGTGCGCTCGATAACACTGTTATAATTATAATGGACAATTGTACAATTTCATAACTCTACGAGTCTACGTAAACTACGGAAACTAAATTTAAATTCAAACTTAATTGAAATGAGCACTATTTTTTGGCCTAAAGCGGATTTTGTTCTCCTTGAAAAATTGTGTTATTATTTTAGTAAAATTGAACGGAAACAATAGCCATAATGTGTTCATGGTTTTCAATTATTATTATTTTATTTTTTAACAAAATATTTAGTTTTTGGACAAAATATTTGTGTAAAGATGTAGATCTTGAAAGAAGAGCTATATTCAGTTATGAGCATATTTTCACTAGTATGAATAGTTTTTCTTGTTTTTGTATTTTTTCTTTCCTGTCATGTCTCACTATAGTTTGCAATTCCGCTTTTAGTTGAATAGCTAAGTTGACACCGGTTATGTCATGAATCCATGACAAGCATAATTACATTGAAAAAAAATTATACAATTTTTAAGGAAAAGAAGCAAGCAGTTTTGGCGCTAGTATTGGTAATATACACTGAGGTCCCGCTTTACCGGGCGTTTTGGGGGTACCCTCAATGGCCTTCACGGTGAATCGGGACTCTCCAAACCGTTCTTCTTCTCCTTCTTGCCTGTGACTTCTTATAGTGCTGACCCGTGAACTGCACAACTCCGCTGACCTTGCAAGCGCCTCTCTCTCGCCCCCTTAGACCACCTTATCTGGTATATCAGGATCCGCTAAATCGGGATCCCAATGTACGTCGAAAAAGCTTTCACCAACATGCGTTGTGTTATTATCTGCATAATATATCATTATTAATTGATCATTTATTGTTTCTATTCATCTTCTCTTTTTCTAATTAATCTTCTAAAAATGAAGTGTCATTGTGAGAGTACCAAACTCGAATGGTATAGGAAGCCCAACATGATCACTTTCAATAATTCAAGCGTGTGAAATTCAGTATGCAGAAGAAAATTGTAATTTGCAGAGGAAACCTGTGTAACTTGTGTAGATGCAAACATATAGTTTCGGGTATCCATAGGAATAAAAGGTAAAAGCGGTATTTGTTCCAAATTGAAATTTGAATTGTATATCATTACAATGACAGCATTTTCATTAGTAAAACTTAAAATTTGCATAATTTTTAAAATCAAAAAATCTTTAATTTTAAAGATTTTTAATTCAAAGTTCTTCAGTTTCGAAGATTTACAAATCAAATTCCTCAATTTTAACGATTCGCAGTTTAAATTTCTTCAGTTTTATAGATGTATACATAGAAGTTCCTAAGTTGTGATGATGTCGAAGATCAAAGGTCAAGAGTTTTCAATTTTAAATCTTCCAAATTGATGGAATTTCAGATATAAATCATCAGGATTGCAGAATTTTTAAACACTTTTCAATATTATTATTATTAATATTAATAATCCTATTATGATTTGTTTCCTCGTAGAGGAAGCTTTGTAATGGTAACAATTTCGAAACTTTTTAAATTTATTCAATTAAACGTTTCTCAATTTAAAAATTTCTAATACAATGTTCTAAGCAATTGTCCGGATGAATGTGCTTGTGGATGTGTGGATTTCACACTTTTCTTTCACTTTTTCACCACTAATATCTTGAAACTGACTGAATTTTTTCTAAAAATATTTATTGCATTTCTTTTAAAACTTTATAATATTTTAAAAATCGTTTTTTTGTTAGTAAAACTTTTTTCATTAATATAATTCAAAGTTGCTGCAACAATACCAAAGATTCCTTGGTTCGAAATAAATCGATTGAATTGTAATATCATTACATTTTTTTTGAGAGTGAGGAAGTTATTTATATTGTATTGGTCATTTATATTGTATAAAAAATCTATCTTTATAGTAAGATTTCTTCATTCTCATAATTCAAAGTGGATGCGAGAGTAGAAGAGAAGTGTTGATTTGAGACGAATCGATTGACCTATCCTATTAATACATTTTCTAAAGAGTAAGGAAGCTGTGGTAATTAATAATATTGGGAAAAAATCCTTTTTTCAGTTAAACTTCTTTCATTGACATAATTCAAAATAGACGCAAGAACGGAAAGGATTTCTTGATTCGAAGCAAATCCACTGACTTATAATATTAATACACTTTATTGAAGAGTAAGGAAGTTATGCTCATTTATTATTATTATTATAGATTAGCAGTTCGAACTCGAAAGTTCATT
>CAKNYM010044294.1:33154-63441 GCA_932195095.1 Andricus curvator | reverse complement strand
TCAAAATCAACCCCCTTGACACCAAGCAGATATGACTTTGTCAAAAAATAATCTTTTTCAGAATCCCACAGTGTGAATAGAGTTTCCGATTTTTTGGCTCCTCAAAAATACCAACACCGATTTTTGGGCTCCAACCCTTGACGTCAAAATCAACCCCCTTGTCACCAAGCAGATATGACTTTGTCAAAAAATAATCTTTCTTAGAATGTCACAAAGTAAATAGAGTCTCTGATTTTTGGGCTCCTCGAAAATACCAACATCGATGCTTGGGCTCCAACCCTTAAGGTCAAAATCAACCCCCTTTACAACAAGCAGATATGACTTTGTCAACAAATAATCTTTCTTAGAATTTCACAGAGTGGATAGATTCTCTGATTTTTGGGCTTCTCAAAAATACCAACACCGATTTTTAGGCTCCAACCCTTGACGTCAAAATCAACCCCCTTGACACCAGGCAGATGTGACCTTGTCAAAAAAGAATCTTTTTTGAAATTTCACAGCGTGAATAGAGTCTCTGATTTTGGGGCTCCTCAAAAATACCAACAGAGATTTTTTTGGTTTTGACCCTTGACGTCAAAATCAAACCCCTTATCACGACGCAGATATGACTTTGCAAAAAATAATCTTTTTTAGAATTTCACAGTATGAATAGAGTCTCTGATTTTTGGGCTCCTCAAAAATTACAACATCGATGCTTGGGGTCCAACCCTTAACGTCAAAATGAACCCCCTTGTCACCAAGCCGATATGACTTTGTCAAAAAATAATCTTTTTCAGAATTTCACTGTGTGAATAGAGTCTCTGATTTTTGGGCTCCTCAAAAATACCAACACCGATTTTTGGGCTCCAACCCTTAGCGTTCAAAAGCAACCCCTTGACGCCAAGCAGATATGACTTTTTCAAAAAATAATCTTTTTTAGAATTTCGTAGTGTGAATAGAGTCTCTGATTTTTGGGCTCCTGAAAAATACCAAAAACGAATTTTGCGCTCCTACCCTTCACGTTAAAAAGCAACCCCTTTGTATCGGGCAGATGTGACTTGGTCAAAGAATTATCTTTTTTAGAAATTTACTTTATAACTGGAGTTTCTGATGTTTGTGACTCAGAATTTTATGGGGTGAATAGGGTTTCTGAGTTTTGGTCTCCTTGAAAATTTAAATTCGAATTCACAGTTAGGCGTTTAATTTTTTAGATGTAGGTGTGGTTTTTCAAAGAAAAAATCGAGCATTTGTGAGTCCAAGTAAAGCCCAACACTACTTTCTATTTTGGTTTCTTCATATTTGTGTTTTCGCTTTGGGGTTTTTTTTTGTACATAGGGTGGTTTTTGACAATTTTATTTTATGCATTCGAGAGCCCAATATAAGCCAAAGATTATGACGCACTTTATTTTTTCAGATTTTATTTCTGACAAGAGGGAGGTTTTTTTGCACACAGGGGTGGTTTTTTGAATTTTTTTCCGTGCATTTGGGAGCCCAAGATAAGCCCAAAATTGTGGTGTACTTTGTTTCTTCTTAGTTTTAGTTTTTATATAGGGGGTAGTTTAATTTCCGGTGGGGGTAGTTTTTGGAAATTGGTTGTTGGCGCGTTCGAGAACCCAAAAAAAGCCCAAAATTCTGTGGTCTTTGATTTTTAATTTTTTCAAATTTTTATGTAGTGGAGGTGCTGGCTAGAGTCAAGCCAGTCAGAAGGGTACTGGCAGCAGCTCAGAAGGCGGTTTTATGAAACACCTGTCGCATTGTAAGAAACTTCCTAGACCATCAGGAAGCAAGCGACTAACAACTTATGGAGGGATACATGGTAGCTCTAAGAAAGCATCCAGAGGCGACTGTTGTTACCTCCAACACTCACGGCCGCTGTGTAAGGATAACAGCCGTAAAGACAAACTGCAAACTACACCATGCTCCTAATTTTGTACCTACAACATAATCGCAAATGATTTCAAACATGGTATTAAAATAACTAATAACATCCTCATCTCATCAGTCACTTGACTTAGTCCGTGCCTATGGTGAAAATCCGGGTTCACCCGAGAACAAGTTTAAACAAAAAATATGATAATAATAAAGAGCCTCTGTGGCTCAGTTGGTTATACGCTCAGACGTCACCTTAGAGGTCCACGGTTCGATCTCTGAGCCGGTACCTCTTGACATTTTTCTATGCACGTTTACCGCGGTTCTGGTGGTTCGGATCCCATCTTAAGCTGTAGTTCCCCCCATCATGCACTTGACTGCAATCCAGTCCGTGAATGATGGGGTAAGAACCAGGCTTTGCCCAATATGTCAAGGCACAGGCTCTTATCAGATCACTTGATTGCATTCTAAGAATGCGTCCGTGACTGACATATCAAGCCGGGCTGTCCCGGTATATATTATAATATATATTGGGACAGACCCGTGCATACTATTCAAAAAATAAAAAATAAAAATCCAACTCTAACCAAAAATGCCTTCGACATATTGGGCTGTAACCATCTTGCCTGAGACATTAATTTATAATATTAATAATAATAATAATAACTCTTCCGGAAAAAACGGGCGAAATATCAAGCACTTCTTTTTGAGCTGAGCAGGCTGTACCAAGGCTACAAACTCCATCTTATGGTTCTCATAATCGAGTGTCTCGGAGGTATGAAAGCTTCATTTATTAGCCAACTCAATAAGATTCCGGCTTGCCAGCGTCAGGCTCATTCCATTGCGAACCTGATGCAAAAGGCTGTTCTTCTGGGATCACTTCATCTGGTCCGTCAACACTGTTCCTCATAACATTCTACAAAGATTGGTAGCTCTAAAAAAGTATCCAGAGGTGAAACCTTCATCTCCAACTGTCCCGTCTGCCACGTAAGGTCATCCGCGGCTAGAGACCTGACTCCAAGGAACAGTGTCGCCCGATGTTATCTCGCGTAAATTTCCCGCTCTTGCTTACCTTCTAGGACAGAAGGAGCAGAAGCGGATGACGTACACGTTCCAGTTGCGTCGGGATCGGTTGCTTTAAGGAACCATGATCGTAGCTTTCGGAGCCTACAACTACTCATAATAATAACTTTTCCGGAGAAAACTCTTCCTTCCGGAAACGGAAGGATTTGTCATTGCCATCCAGGACAGGGTAATCAAGACGAGGAATTACTAAAAACACATCCTCAATATGGCGGCAGTTATTGACAGATGCTGCCTTTGTGAAAATCCTAATGAGAACATCGAGCACATCATTGATCACTGTAAGATGCTTGCCTCGCAAGAATACATGCGCAAACATAATGATGTTGCTGGGATCATTCACCAACAAATTTCCCTGAACACTGGTTTACTAGAGAGAGTTTACTAGACATAAGCGTTCCGCTTAACAACAACATCAGGCTCCGATATACTGAGAAGATCCAGAAAGATTCGGAGCTGAAGCAGGAGATAGATCCTCACCGTGTGGAGGGTGAACAAGGTCACCATCCACTCGATCGTGATCTCCTCCACTGGGTACGTTCATGCGAGGTGCGTACAAATCTTGGAAGTACTGGGAGCTCAAAATTCGCTACATCTAATGCAGAAGGCAGTATTGCTGAACACGTGCCGCATCGTCCGGAGTTTTCTGGGAGTGAACAATGATAGCGACTGAAATCGCCTTTTGTGGACATACCGCGTACACGACATATGACTGTGATAAACACATTTTTTATTTTCGACTTTTACTTTTTGACCTTTTTTTGTATATGTGTATGTTCGTGTGCGTTTGTGACAAATACGCAAGCAGAATATAGAGTTCCGAAACAACGACTGAAATCAACGAATCTACTAATAACTTGCCGCGTTTCGCGACCGTGTTTAGTAGCGCAGTACCAGGTCATGAGTACCTGTGGGATGGATGCGCGACCGTGTTTAGTAGCGAAGTACCAGGTCATGAGTACCTGTGGGATGGATGGTGGGCCCACTTAAATAATAATAACTCTATTAATAACTCTAACTCGTAAACTAGTCTTACCGTTTTTTTTAAATTAGTATATGTTAGAAGGGGGTTTAATGAAGATTTTACAAAAATTTCAGCATTCTTTCCTCTTATTATGCAAATTTTGAGAATTTAAAACTGTTCGAAAAACGAAACAAGCACGGGGTAGCCATCCGGCAACGCTGTCGGAGCGCCTGGCGGGTCTATTGCATGCGCAAAACTCTCAATCTTTTATGAGAAACTTTCTTCTTCACAAATTTACTTTCAACAACTTATCGATCTGTCATTTTCAAAAAATACCACGTTTTCATTTGCAGTCAAAGAATACAACTGTCAAAGCAGACACCATGAAAAATGCAACGTTGCCGCGTCTACGCTCAAATCTTGAGGAGTTAGTGTGTACTCGTCTGTATACGCTAACTTTTTGCAAATAGTATGCGCGACCGTACTTCCTTAAACGAGCATACTTTAAAATTATCATCTTTGAATTTCAATGCACACTTTATATGAAATTGAATGTACGTGAGTAGAAAAAACTTCCAATACATGTGCACTTAAATTCAGTCAGATTTTTCTAACAGTGAGGTAATTGTCATGAGCGAGAACTTGTAAAAGTTATTAAAAAAGTACTAAAGACAGGGTGGCTGCAAATTTGCCAATTTTTTTCAAAATGTTGTGCATGTGATTTTCCCACTCTGACTGGGTGAACCAGTAAGTGACTCCACTAGAACAGCGTAACTGAATATACCAGTTACGCCAAATGATCAGCACACAGTTATTATTTTTATTTTTGGACAGATTTGAAACAGATTTCTGGAAACAAATTTTGAGACCGTCAATTGTAAATTTTAGTTTCGGTCCATAATTTTTTCATTATAAGCTCATTTCCGGAGTATTAATTTGACAAAGGTTATTAGCTTTTTCGTTCAGTATTTCAAATATTGCTACACGCCATATAAAGTTTGACGAAAAACTGTTCACATCGGCTGGTAGCTCAAGCAGTAGCGCTTTGGCGTCATAGTTTGGGTGGTTTTTCTTTTCATTTATCAGAATATGTATTTATAAATATAATTTTCTTCAATAATCTCCAAGATTTATGCAAATTATAATTTTTTTTGAATGCCGGTTCTCATGGAAAACCTGACTTCTTTTAAGTTTATCATGTTTTCTGCCACGAATTTATTTTCTCTAATTGTTATTAATTTTTTTCATAATTTCTACCAATTATATATAAAATATGATGCTTTTTAAAAATGTTTTTCATGCAAATAAATACAAATAAAACGCAGTATTAAAAATAGCATTAAATTTTGTACAATTCATTCACATTCTACTTTAACACTTGCATAAAATTCTTAATCAGTCAGAATTATTAACCAGAAGTATCGCAAGAGCCAGAGCTTCACAAAAACTATTATTTGCAGAATTTGAGAAGATAATTGAAGGAAATTATATTTATAAACATTTTAATAAATTAAAAATTAAAAAAGTGGAGGCATCGAGAATCGAACACGCAACCTTCCATCTACGAAGCGCCTGAGCTACCGGCTGATGGAAAATGTTTTTTGTAAACTGCATATGGCCTGTGTAGAATATTGGAAAATCAATTTTCTCTAAAGCCGCGAAAAAGCAGTGGCCTCCCCCAAACTGTCAACAATTTATTCAACTTTACCCATATCGAAATTAAGTTATCAATGTAAAATGTAAGTGACCAATATATTCATTCTAATCTTTATAATCCTTTCTCATATATTTCGACTGAAAATATGAGAAATATAATGAGCAGCTACATATTTAAAAAAAAAAAAGCATAATTCAAAAAATTTTAATGTCTAACGTAATAATAGCGGCTGCACATCTAATTTAGGATCTTGTTAGGAAAGAATATATCCCTATATTTTACATTATCGGTCCGTGTTTAAAAAATAAAAGACGATAATCATACTTTTTGTTTAACTCTGATATAGGGAATTTCTCATTATTCCGAAATCCACAACTGAAATTTTGTGATGGTGAATTGTCTTTTGTTAAAGCTCTTTCGGCTTTAACGAACACATTTTCATCACGTATCTCGTGCTTTGCAGTCGATTTTGTCGAAAAGGCAAACTTTCCTACATTATGTTCAACTCTGTCATATCAAATGTATATTATATTTATTTATGTACCTCGGTCTGGGACTGTGTATTAAGATATTGCAAAATCACGTACAAATTTTATTTTTCATGATTACTTTAATACGTGCTCCTTATTTTGCACTAATTTTAATTCTCAGCTACCCTGAAAAATGTATCATTTCAATAAATTTATATTATTAGAATTTATAATACGCATTGGTATTGAAACAATAGTACATTTTGCGCCAAGGAACTTAAGTCGGTCATTATACGCCGCGTGTGAGTTTGCAATACAAGTCGTAGACGAGCACGAAGCGCGAGGCGGAGACGAGTATTGCAAACATACAAGGCGTCATGACCGACGTAGTTCCATGGTGCACATTATACTTTATACACCAAGGGCATGATTTGCAAGTTTCGTGCCCCCGATGTTTTACGATTAAAAGAAAATCTACTCGTCGTATCAAAAAATTACTAATAACAAATTTGTAGATCCTTTTTGGTTGAACGACTTTGGTCAATACATTTTTTTTCGTACCTCGTGTCGTTTTTCAAAAAATTTAATTTTTTGTTTTGAATGTTATCTTTTACGATTAAAACAAAAACTACGAATCATGTAAAAAAATTATTGATGACAAACTTGGATGAGTTTTCACTCTTTTTCGGAAGAGCAACTTTTGTCTTCCTATTTTTCATAGCTTGTGTCGTTTGTCCAAAAATTGAATTTTCTAATTTTTAATGTTGTTTTTTATGAATAAAACAAAAACTACGCATCCTATCAAAAAATAATTAGGAACAAATTTGTAGCTCCTTTTTGGGTGAAAAATTCATGTTCATAATTTTTTTCCGTACCTTACATAGTTTGACCGCAAAATGGAATTTTGGATTTTTCATTATTTTTGGTGCGATCAAAATCTGAATTTTCGATTTTTTTAGAAACTTCAAAAGATTGTTTTGATAATCTTTTAGGGCTTTCAAAAAGTAACGTTTTTCTTCTCTTGACTTTTTTTCATATTGTGCTTTGTTTCGCTTAAAATTTTAATTTTTTTTTTCATTTTGAAAAATCTTATAACTCTGACAATTTTCTTTTGATCGGAAAAAGTCGTAAGGATAAATTGTTTTAATTTTTGAGTACTACGGATAGCCGTCCATGGAATTTCTGAATTTCCAAAAAATGGTCTTAAAAATTTTTTAAATGCTCTAACTTTTTGAATTCCTATCCAAAATAGCTAGTTAACAAACTCAATCTTTCCTTTTGGCCCTTAAATCTGCGTGGCTCCTCCTCCTACTCATGCTTCTCCTATAAATAAGACTCCTTGATTGTGACTAAATCAGTATAGTCTGAGGCACCAACGCATCAACATGTTTCGAAAGGAACGAGATATGGTGCGTCAAATAGCAAAAGCTAGTGATAAAATTCGACGAAAATATCGTACGTTCAAGTTGGGTAAAGAAGCTACCGAAAGTATTTTGAGAGAGACTTTGAAACCTATTGTCACACCACTACAAAAACTAGTAGATATATCAGATATATCAATCAAACAAAATACATTGATGAAAAATAAAATTGAAAGACATGAAAAGGAAGATGAAGACGAAGAAGAAGAAAATGTAGAAGAAAATGATAATCTTTCTTTCATGACTGCTGAAGGTGATAGTGATGATGTTGATCAGGAGAATTATAAAACTATGATTGAAGAAAATGTTGAACCCATTGAAAATCATGACAAGTTGACAAATAAATTTATTGGACTATTAAATAAAAATAGGAAAAAATATTTGGATATGGTTTATGGTGTACGAAAACTTAGTGATGGTTCGCTGATGATTGGTCATACACCTATTAGCTTTGGTGGAGAATACATCAAGGTTGGTGAAAGACTTTACATGAAAACCACTGGTTTATTGGAACTTTTATTTAAGCAAAAACCTGATGAAATTTATATAAGCCCTGATGATTTAAAGAACTATGAATAAATTCTTATAGCTACAAATGTACATAAGAAGAATTATAGTCCTACTCCACCTATTCGCTCAAGCAGTACTGCAAAATATAAAAATATTATAGTGAAACTTTTTCCACATAAACGATTATTATCAACAACTGGAGGTTCATTAAAGAAAAAGAAACGATCGATGAGTTTACTACCTAACCTCATGATAGCAAGGAAAGACTCAATACCAGGCTACATTTATTGGGATGATCCAAATGAGCTAGTCCATCGTCTTCGTTTACTGTTGGCATCACAAGCAGCAGGCAATCCAAGTCACAGTGATGAAATAGTTTCCATCATTAAAAAATTGCGGGAGGCTCAAATCATATATGAATAGAGTGCAGCTGAATATATCGTCAGTACTGAAATGAGCATTGACGTGTTCGGACATAATTGTCAGTTAACCTTTGCACATTTTCAAAATGGCTTCTACTTGTCAAAATTTTTTAAGAGTTTTTTCACGAGTAGATAAATTGAAGAGACATCAGACGTACTCATGCAAAAAAGCACAGAATCTCTCTTCTCACATGAATAGCTATGCTAAGTCTGAAAGCTATGAATTTGTCCCCCTCAAATGTCCCCCTGCGTGAAGTCCTAAAGCAAAAGTGTGCTGCTCTCAAAGAAAATGTAATATCAGAAAGAATGAAGTTGACATGTCCAAATGTACGAAACCAAATATGTACCGGAATAAGACGTTAATATGATTCAACTTTCAATGTGCAAAAGAATTTAAGTTTTGAGACTCTCAATGAAGAGGCTTCAAGCGAAAAATTTGAGCACAATGTTAAAGTTATGAAGAAAAACGATGAGCATATGGTTCATCATGTGGTGAATGACAAGGATGAGAATGTTACTGGGACGCATGAGATAGATAGTGAAGAGAGTAAAGAAGATAAGCTAAATTATGAGCAGATGGATGAAGAGGAGATAGATGAACAAGAGATGGAAGAAGAGAAGATAAATGAGGAAGAGATAGACGAGGAGGATGAGGATTTTTTTTTTTCACGAGGGCTGGTGGAAAATGTTCAAAAACACACCGTGAAGGGTCCGCACTTCACGGTAGTGTGGGAATCTTAGTCGCATCACTACAGTGCCTCTGACATATATAATATTCAATTATACCTTGCCAACGGCGATACCACGCTGAAAACACCAGTTCTCGTAAGATCACTGACGTTAAGCATTGTTGGGCGCGGTTAGTACTTGGATGGGTAACCGTTCAGGAATACCTGCGTGCTGTTGGCCCGTCGTGGGTGTGGTGGGCCCACATTGGTAGTAAATATCCACCTAGAAACACTACCCGAATCGGGTAGTGAGGCAATGAACTTTCGAGTTCGAACTGCTAATCTATGTATGTATGTATAATTATACATTATACAAAAACAACTTTGTCATTACAATAATGCCACCAAGGGACCCACAAAAAATGACCACCCTTTTTCCTTGGCAAGAATCCCCCCGAAACCACTTTCGCATTACTTCAGGGGGTGCCATTTCTTTGCCTACTAGGGCTTCTGCTGGTTTTCTTTTCTTGGGCACCTAGTCCCAAACAGGATGTACGCATCGTCCTCAGTATGTGCAGTGGTGCCGCACATCGGGCTCGTCGGCTTTCGACATCCTGCTTGGGGGTGATAGGTTGGACTGCCTCTGACTCTTGCTACTTTCTACCTTCTGAAATATTTCACTTCATTGCCCAACCAAAATGTTACGCATCGTCCTCAGCAGCGCGCTGATGTCGTGCAACGGGCTCGTCGGCCTTCGAACATCTTGGTTGGGCAAGGTTGAATCTGGCTTGTTACCCCTTTCTCCTCCTAACTGCTCGCATCATCTTCATCAGCGGATTGTGTTTCCCGCATCGGGCTCCTCGGCCTTCGGAAGATTAGAGTTTGGGTGTTTTCCTTCGTGACACGAGTACTTGCGTGTCCTTGGTGATGCATTACAGCCTCTTTAGGTGACCTTCTCCCCTTTTCTTACGGAGAATGGTTTCAACGAAGGTAGCTACCCTATCCCACCGTTCCTCGCTTTGTAGCATCACGCTGACAATATTTTCCGGCCTTATAACTCCAATCTCGGTTTCCAACATGTGTTTGGATTCGGCCCAGCGTTCGCACTCAAAGAATGTGTGGTTCGCGTCGTAAATTTCCGCCTCGCAGTAGCCACACTTTGCACTACTTACTTTCTTCATCTTGTGCAGGTAGAAACAAAATGCCCATGCCCTGAGAGGAATTGAGTAACGAAGTAGTTCGTTTCTCCATGGTTTCGATTCAGCTATGTGCTTAGCTGCTGTATCAGCCTTGCCGTCGATCTTCCTCGATGGTCGCTATTCCAACGCTGTTGCCACTTTTCCATGGAGAGAGCTCTGGCTTCCTCTTTGGCAATTTGCTTTTCCACTTCTGCTGTTCTTTCAAAAACTAGCTTTTCCTCTTAGGCCAAAAGGTCAATCGGTAGGACACCTGCGATCACTAGTATTGCTGGTTCAGATACCGTGCAATAGGAGCTCGCTATTCGAAGCGCCCCTATCTGTTGGACCGCAGCCATTCTTCTTCTATATTTTTCATGGCTTAGCGCTCCTGTCCATATCTCTGCTCCATACAACATGATGGACTGGGTCACCGTCATTAAAAGTCGGCGTTTGCTCGATTTCGGGCCGTGCACATTGGCCATAAGCCATAAGTTGTTAATACAAGCTCAGTTTTTTCAGCAGCAAGGTCTAGCTCGTGGTCTTTCATCCAACCGATCACTCGGCGTATGACCTGGTTGAGCTTCCACTGTAGTTCCTCTGTGGTTCTGGCAACCATGACCGCAAGGATGTCGTCCGCGTACCCCGTGAGGTATGTGTCGACTGGCATCTCCATTCTCAGAATTCCATCGTAGAACACATTCCAAAGGTCTGGACCAAGAATCGAGCCCTGGATTGCTCCAACCTTGATCTGCTTTCTTCTCGTTCCTTCAGTGATGTCATAGATCAGCACTCTATCCGAGAGATAGATTTTTATTACACACATCAGATACTCTGCTACTTTGAACTCTTCCAGAGCTTTGATGATTTCCGTTCATCTGGCCGAGTTATAAGCATTTTTTACATCAAGAGTTGCTAGTAAAACAATTTTCTTGGTATACCAACTTCCCTTTTCCACATTTTCAATGGTTTCTATTACTGCTTGGATCGAGTTTATCGTTGACCTTCCTTTTCTAAACCCGTACTGCCTCTCGGAGAGATCTCTCGCCGCTTGTACGGCAGCAAGTAGTCGAGGCTTCAGCATCTTCTCGTACAGTTTCCCTGTAGTGTCTATATGCTAAAGGGGACTGCGGATCTCCTTTTCCTTTGCTGATCAGTACCAAACGCTGAACTTTCCACTGTTCGTAAAAGAGTCCATCCCTAAGACAACTGTTCAGCATGTTCAATAAGATCTGCGGGCATGTGTCAGCTATTGCTTTTAGTACTTCTGCTGGGATTCCATCCGGCCCTGGAGCTTTCCTGTGTTGTAGAGAAGTCACGGCTGTCCTTAGTTCCTCCTCATCGAAGAGTGGAATCTCCATTATTGAGGTTCTGCCTGTGTCCTCCTCTCTAGTCGGATGGGTTGGAAAAAGCGCATCAACTATGTTGTCCATGGTTTTGGCTGGCATTATCTCGCAAGCTGATAGTGCTCCATCGATCACTATCCACTTTCTGGGGCGATGTAGTCCAGCTCTGCTTCTTGCTTGTCTTAATAGCCATCTTTAGCTGTTTCTTTGCCGCTTTAAATTTTCTGATAGCGGCCTGGCTCGTCTCTCTTCGTCTTTTGTTGGTAACATTCCGCCTGCATTTTAGGCATTCTTTTCGTAGCTCTGCGATTTCTGAATTCCACCAATAGGGAGAGGTTCTATTTTTGTGCCCTTTTTTTGTAAGGCATCGAAGCATCACATGCCTGGTGTATGAGCCGCATGGTAGCTTCCACCAATTCTTCCGCACTCATGCTAGCTCCCTCCAGTGTTCTGTTTTGCTCTCTGACTATCCTCAGGTATAGATTATCTGCATTCAGTTTTGCCACGTTCCACTTTTTGGCTTACGAGGTTGTATCCTGGTTGTTGGGCTACCTCCCATATTGAAAGATATGTATTGGTGGTCACTACCGGTGTAGTGCTCCAAAACCTTCCATTTTTCTATAAGAGGGCTATTCCTTCGGTTGCTAAGGTTATATCCGGAATCGTTCCCACGTTTCCGGCCGGCCTGAAGGTTGCTGTATTCCCAGCGTTCACAACTAAATGCCCTTGTCTTGCTGTCATCTGACCTAGGCATTCCCCATTCTACTGCCCTGGCATTGAAATCGCCGGCAACTATGACTCCACCTTCTGCTTCCTGGAAAGCATCTTCCAGAGAATCGCAGCCAGATGGCTGCTGTGCCAAGGTTGTCCGTGAGCCATGTTGTGGTATCCCTATTTTGATACTGCTCACTGAGTATCAGCAGATCAATCTCCATTCCCAGCACTGTATGTGTTAGGAGATCGTCCGCTTTTTTGCTCCTATGCATATTCCCTTGAAGGATGTTAATCGTCACCTCTCGGCTCTTCTGGCTCTGTCAAAAGCCTCCCTAAATGCTTGGCATTTTGCTGAATCAGGGGTGTGACCCCGTTGCTCTGCCTCTAGATTGAGTTCTGTGCATAGGACACATTGTGCATTAGATTTGCACGCGGCGCCCTTATGATACGTCTTTCCGCATTTATAAAATTGGTCCTTTCTGTCAGTTGCTTTGCATTCTCTTGCCTGATGAACATAGCCTAGACACCTGAAACAGCGTGTGACGACGGTTCTCCTTCTTACGCGGCAGTTAACCCATCCGATCTTGATGCGTGCAGTTTACAGTAACTCCTCAGCTGCCTGGTCGTTCACTTTTGCTATCGCCAAAATATGACCTCTGCTGTTGGGCTTTATTAAGCTGACCTTGAGTTCTCCTGTCAGTTCCTGTAGATGCCGCGTCAATCTCTCTTTGACTTCTTCTTCTGTTATCAGGCTGTCCAAGTCTCTAATTTCTAGAGACGTCCATGGCGCCTTATTCACAAACGTGCCCTGATCTCCCAGCGCACTTTTAAGGACTTCTGTGAAATCGTTCTGATTTTTTGACTCCTTTCCCAGCGTCAGCAAGACGAATCCAGCATAGGTTTTTCCTTCAGCGGGTTTAATGATGATTAAGCTTTCTTCTTGCGTCTTGTTACTTCCGTCCACATCGGAGGAGACGCAACATCTTTTATTCTCATGTCCACTGGAGTAGCACCCTGATTTTCCGCTAGACTCGATGCTGTTCGTCTAGCAGACGTTCGCCTAGGTGTGCTGTGACTACTTTGCGTTCGCTGCCTCGCTGTGCTTAGCCTACTGATAATACTGATAATAATGATGATGATGAGGAGGAGGATAATGATGATGATAATGATGATAACGAGGAGGAGGAAGAGGAGGAGGAAGAGGAGGATAATGATGAATAAATTGCGTCAAAAACATGTAATATATTAGTGAATACTTTTATAAATCTAGGTCAAGATTTAAAACTATGTGTATTTGATCCTAATTCCCTATCCTGTTAGAGTAAGTCAATAAATGAATTAGTTTATTATTTAATTATTCAAGTTATTAATTATTTTTATTTAAAATTGTTTTTTTTAGTTTAATCATTTTTACTTAATTTAATTACTTTTATCTTGGTTTAATTATTTTTAACTTAATTTAATTAGTTTTATTTTGGTTTAAATAGTTTCGGCTTCATTTAATTATTTTTATTATAGTTTCATTAGTTATAAGTTTCAAATAACCCTCATTAGTAACTTCCGATTATGGCAGAAACTTCATAATGAGCATGCGCAAATGACCATGCACTGAGCGATAAAACTGGATGCGTGCACCACAGGGTTGGCCAGTTACGCATAATTGTCGAGTTTTTGATATATAATACGTTGAAAACCCAGTTAGTTAGATGGTTTTGATGCGGGTGGGAAGCCCATGAAGAGCTCCCCTGGCGCTCAAGCTATAAAACCTATTGTGCCACACCCTTACTTATTCACTCTCAGCAGTCGACACCAGACCTCTTGACGAAGCCCAGTATCTCGACCACTGATCGCGTTGTAATTTCCTATGTTTCCATAAAATGGGCCCGAGGGTCTGTTGTCTGAGCCTAGCTAATGCCGGGCACTGGCATAATACATGCAGGGATGTTTCGTCATCCCTGCCGCATTTCCTGCACTCTGTTGTTGGTCTTATACCCCAGTTTGTTCATATGATAGTTCAAGTGGTTGTGCCCTCTTAGGGTCCGTACCAATGTCCTTATATCTTTCTTAAGTGTACCCAGGATTTCCCTTGCTCTGCCCATCCTATAGGTAGACCCCAGGATGGATTTTGCCTGACGGTAACCCTGGGTTTGTTCCCAGCATTCCCGGTTTTTTTTTCGGATCCAGCTTTTAATGGCCATTCCGACACAGCAAGACGCTATTCCCAGTACCGGTTCCGGTCCTATGTATTCGCTCGCTGCACAGCGTTTCGCCAACTGGTCCGCCTTTTCGTTGGCCTTGATCCCTGTGTGACCAGGGACCCATACGAGAGCTACTTTGTTTCTTTATGCAAGTTGGTTTAATGCCTTCTTGCATTCCTAAACCAGTTCTGATGTTATGTCTGGTTTCTCTATTGCAGTTAGTGTCGCTTGGCTGTCCGAACAGATCGTAATCTGTCTGCCAGCAGCGTTTTGCTCTATGAGTGTTTCAGCACAGCGAAGGACGGCCAGGACCTCCGCTTGAAAGACTGTAGCGTGTCGCGCCAGTGTGATCCCTATCCCTTTTCCTCTCTTTCTGTCATCAATTCCTGCTCCTGACCCTCCCTCTCCCCTGAAGCCATCTGTATACCAGATTTTCCCCTGGAGAAGCGGGTTACCGTTTGTTATCCACCGATCCCTGCTTAGGATGCAGACGCGGAAAGCTTTGGCGAAGTTGAAGCGTTTTCTTATTTTATCTTGCCTCATCTGTAGAATCGGCAGTGCGCTGATATCATTCGGGAGTCTAGTGTGTCTAGTCCCCGGAGTCCATCTATGTGCTCTTGTCAGGCGGCCTATCGCGTATGCCGCTCTAGCGTTTATCGCAACATATGGGGGTTCCTCACAGAGCATGAATCCTATCGGCGCTGTGTAGTCTTCGCAGCCTGTCCTGCATTGTTTTAAGTTCCACCCGTGGCCACCAGACCACGGCCGCATGTAGGAGCCTGGGTTTTAAGACAGCAGAGTAGAGCCATGCAAGCATTTTAGGTTCTAGCCCCCACGTTAACCCAAAGGCTGTCCTGCACATCGAAAAAGTCATGACAATTTTCCTGCATTGGGTCTCCAGGTGCTTTGTCCAGTTCAGCTTGCCGTCTAGGATTACTCCCAGATATTTAACTGATTCTGAAAACGTCAGCTCCCCACCACAGAATACAGGAGCGTCAACTTTCGGAACTTTATAATTTTTCGTAAAAATGACCAGGTTGGTATTTTCCGGATTTACCGATAGCCCTGAGCTATCGCACCAGAGTTCTACGATGCGCAGCACCGACCTTATAAGACCCATCAGCGTTTCCAGATGAGCCCCCCTGACTAGGATTACAAAGTCATCCGCATATCCCTGAGTCTAGTACCCCTCTTTATTTAGCCTTCGAAGAAGGCCGTCCACTAAAATGCACCACAGGAGGAGCGACATGACACCCACCTGTGGGCAACCCCGCGGAGCTATCACCCTTACTAGGCCTTCACCCCATCTGGTTTCGAGTCTTCTTCGGCGTAGCATGCTTCCTATCCAGCATACTAGCTGGTCCGGTACGCCACATCTCAAAGCCTGTCTGCACCACAGACATGCGTCTGGCTAAAACCGCCGACGCGCCTTTGCTGTGGTGCAAATTAATCTGCGTATTAGAGATTCCCGTCTCAGCCACTGAAAGGCTAGTTCGGGGCACCTCCGGAAGCTTCTGGGATCCCTGCGGGTCCCAGTTGGGTCACCTGGAAGGTAACCCTACTCACCCCTAGATAGGGACGATAATCTAGAGCCGCAAGGGCTCTGATTGAAGATTCGGGAAGACCAACGACTAGAATCCAGCCTCTCCTCTTCGTCCCCTTGACTTCTAAGTACAGATCATCTTTAAGCCTGAACATTGGGGTTTTCTCCACAATGCAGTCTCGCGACCAGATTTCCGCGGCCTTCACAACGATGGCTTCCGACCTAATGAAGATTTCACCTCAACAACTCTCACCAGGGCGTTGTTGGCCATCTGCTCGAACGTAAGGCCCTGTGTTACCAGAGCCTTCTGCCGTTTCAACTCCCTGTTTGGGGCAGTTTCTCCGGAGCCCTTCTTCCTCTTGCCTATAGAATAAGCCTGTGGAGTTGCTCCGGGTAAATTTTCCGCAGCCACTGCCCCCTGTGAGGTTGCCCCCTACGGATCCTCCCTCTTTTGGCGGTGGGTTGGATGAGGGACCCGAAACGGATCCATCATCGTTTATATTTTGTTTTTTAAGTTTTGTTAAAAACATTTCTGTCTCACGAGAAGCTAGGGAAATAAGAAACACCCCCCACAGAGCCCCGCTTGCAGGGGGCGGGTCTAAATACTATGGAAATCGACCTAGTGTCCCAAAGTCTCCGTTAAGACACCTCCTTTGAAACGACCCGTGTGCCATTCAGCTCTCGACACGGCGATCACATCTTAGCTTGGGAGCATGTGAACTCGCGCTCTCGATATTCCAGTGGACTTTGCCATTACACCCTGGAAGGATCGCTCCTTAGTTTAAGTCGCACAGACCAGAGTCCGTCAGTTCCCCAGAGTAGCCGCGACTCGCGATACGGCCCCTCAGGTTCACCTAGTTCAGATATGTGGTCAATGAGCCCCGTACGCCCTCCCAACAGCTACAAGGTCCCGCGATCCCTAGGGAGGAAAAACCCAGTTAGGTACTTCCCAAGATGGCGGACATGCACTGAACCTCACTTTTTTTTAAAGTGATTTGTTTTTATGAATTAATTCCTTCGCAATAGCCATAAATTCTGAGCGCACGAAATTCAAATTGATAAAATGTAGGTTGATCCAAGCTACAGTATTAGATTGCGCATGCGTATAGTACCAAGTAGATGCTAGCAAGGTAGATTACCGATATCTTCTTCCACTATTTGGATCAGACTTCTCAGTTTCGAAACGAAAAGTATGAATTGTCGTTCAAGCACCATCGGACCCTCTCTGTTCAAATCACACGATAGAAAGAGAGACGTCTGAAACCTTTGTTTCGAATTCTCATGCATCTTGTTGTCTATCTCACATGGTGAAAAGAGAGGTCCGATCGACTGTAGGCATCAGTGTACCAGTAATTTAAAAAAATGTTAAATAAAATGTGAAAATTGAAAAGTGAAACAATCAAATTTTAATGTTTAACCATTGTTCTTTATATTTTTTAATTAATTCAAGTTATGATAAGTATGAATTGCCGTTCGAATACCATCAGACTCTCTCTGTCTAACTCAAACGATAGAAAGAGATATAGTAGAAAGAGAGGTCCGATTGACTTCAGGCATCGGCAGTTTGTCGGTAAGGTATAGACAGACTGAGTATCAATTCAACGACCGATAAATTTATTACCGACTGTTGATAAAATTGATATTAGTTCTGAAAGAATGTACTGAGTGACGTCATCAGTTATTTACACCCGATTGATAAGATAGGCTCTTGATATTGCGACTAACGCTCCATCTGTGGCTGGAGACGTGCATTATCGACGATCCATGTTTTACCAAACTATGGTAAAATAATAATATAAAAAGTTACCGACTTACCTGTTTTACCTATGATTGTAACATGGTTCCCTACTTTAACGATCAATCGTAAAATGGTAATATGGAAAATTACTGACCTGGCTGCTTTACCGACTGATGGTAACATGACTCCCCACCTTACCGATATATGCTAAAATGTTAATATAAAAAATTACCGACTTACCTGTTTTACCGACTGATGGTAACATGCCTTCCTACTTTATCGATATACGATAAAATTATAATATAAAAACTTACCCACTTACCTGTTCTACCGACCGATGGTCATAAACTGTTTTACTGATCAATGGTCATTTATCACGGAACAGAACCATATAGTGTTAACTTACCAGGAATCTCCATTACCAACCTCACTGTCTTACCGACTTAGCATGGAACAGAACCTTATAATGTTAACGTAGCAGGAATCTTCATGACCAACCTCACTGTTTTTCCGACTTAGCCTGGAACAGAACCTTGAAATTATCGACCTCTCTGATTCACCGACCGATGGTACAATGCTGTCGCAGCAGGAGTCTGCATTACCAACCTCACTGTTTTACCAATTGTCGGTAACTCAGCACGGAACAGGCCCCTCAGTTCGTCGGTGGCGTCATCTGTTGGTGTCGGTAACTTGCGATCGTGGCGCCATCTCTCGGAATTTGAGTTAGCACCGGCATAGCCCTTCTACTTTTGCGTGAACATATTTGAATTGCAGCACTTCTAAGATAGTTTTGAAAATTTATTCATAGGACCTGCCTGAAATTTGACATCAATGGTTTCTTAATTTATAGAAACGACATCTTAATAAATTTAAGAAGAAGGAATATGCATTTCATAAGGTGTGAAGCTGTTTCAAGTAAAAATACAATTTGGAAATATGGAAATTTTGTATTGTAATTATGACGTCATCTGAATATAATTTTCTTTATCAGGAACTGTTTATTATTATATGAAATATGATACATCTGTCATATGATGTTGGAGCGCATCAAAGGGGTCATGAGTCAATCAGACGGAATTAGAAACCATGTTTTTTAAGTTAATATGACCATTGTAATAAGCATTTAATGTAAGTTTTCTCCTGCACCGCTGAAAGTTCTGAAAACTATTATGCAATATTGGTTCATTATATCTGATTTCAGTGAATTGACACATAGCAACTCATATTTAAAAAAATTTCTTATATACAAGTTTGTGCAGGTTTCGTCTCTTATATATAGCATCAATATAGTCTCAATATTGACGAAATATGATAGCCCTGTAGATAAGGATTCCTGGAACTAGGGTGACGTCATCAGAATGTAATGCTGTTAACCGTACATGTTTAGATTATTTTGCATGAAATATGACACTCTTGTGGATACGCATTTAATATAAGTTATGTCATATGTAACAGAATTGTTACCATAACGCGGGACTTGGTACGACCCTGCACGAAAGGGTTGCCGGGCTGCACACGAGACGGAACGGAATCCCCCGAGGGAACCCGAAGTCCCGAGCAACGGCACAGCAGTTCCTCAGTCTCTGTTCGTTCGGCTCGTCGTCGACTAGTTTGTCTCACGGCTACCGCGTCATTTCCCCCGCGTGTGAAGCACTATCCCTGTTCACCATCGCTCTCGATCCGTCGTCGATCTGTTCACCATCGCACGCAACCAATCTCCGGCGAAGGAATCTCCACCACTCTTTCGACGGCCCTTTTCAGGACCATCCTGCCGTCCACGCAACCACATTTGCGATTGCCAGCTCTCCGTCACGGACTGGCGTTCTCCCAAGTGTAAGTGGCAATAAATGCCCGTTATTTAAATGCCGACTTTCTTTAATGTGTTAACCCTTTTTCTCGGCGTCCTGATCCCTGTTTCCCTCCTTGGTAGGCACTCCCGCCATACATACACCGCTGACAGTTCTAGAAACTATTACGAAATATTATTTCATTATATCTTATTTTAGTGAATTGGCACGCACATAGCAAACAACTCAAACAACTCACATTTAACAAAAATGTCTTAGATACAGGTTAGTGCAGGTTTCGTATGCTTTGTTTTGTTTAGTCTAGCATAAAAATATCGATGAAAAATACCTAAGAATCAAAACAGCCTGAAGGATTCGCTCGCATCATCCTCACAGCCCTCTTATCTCCATATCGTGTTACAAACACGTGCAGACACTCGCATTTCCAGCGAAATTTTTGGTTTTATTATCATTATTATTATATAAGAATCTTGATAATTTCTTCTTCTTCTCATCATATCATAAGTTGAAACGGCAAACAAGCTTCCGCCTACACACACTCATATGCACGGGTATACGCACACGTTTCCGTTGGTTAACCCTCACAGTCCACACATTATGCAATACGCGACGGAAACTTCTAGATACTTTGACGTAATATCTTTCCATCAAGAGTGCGTATCACAAAACTTTCCACAATGTCGGTAAATGTCGGTGCAGGAATATATAGAAAACTAGTCTAATTCTTAAATCATAACCCTTCTAGAAAAAAATGATTGGACCCGATTGAGACAGATTGACAGGTGAATCTTTTGGAATTGGTGTTAATAGGGGCAAATTTTGTTTATCGTTCCCAATCATTTTCAATCGGGACAAGCGTTGGAATCATTCTCAATCGGGTAAGTGCATAGAGACGTCGATCGGAAACCTAACCCTAGAAGCCGTGAAGGTGACTTGGGTGATTATTTTTCATTTTTTGAGTGTTTTACGTGGAGGTTCTTCGGATTTGTTCAGGTAAAAGTGATAGCAGTGGCTTTCAGGGGTTATTGGATATTATTATTGGGTTGGAAATATAACTTGAGGCTTTTTGAACGTTGAATTGAGTGATCATTTCACATTTTTTGAGTGTTTTACGTGGAGAGTCTTCGGATTTATTCGGGTAAAAGTGGTAGTGGTGATATTAGGGGGTTGTTGAATATTATTATGGGTTTGGAAATCTAGTTCGAAGTTTTCTGACGGTAACTTGTGTGATCATTCTAAATTTTTAAATTTTTTGAGTTTTTTACGTGGAGGCTTTTCGGATTTATTGAGGAAAAAGAAGAAGGGGTGGTCGTAGGGGGTTGTTGAATATTGTCATGTGGTTAAGAATATAACTTGTTGTTTTCTGAAGGTGACTGGGTGATTATTTTAAATTTTTAAATTTTTTGAGTATTTTACGTGGAAGCTCTTCAGATTTGTTAAGGTAAAAGTAGTAGTGGTGGTCTTAGGGGGTTGTTGAATATTATTATGGGGTTGGAAATATGAGTTGGGGTTTTCTGAACATGATTTAAGTGATTATTTCAAATTTTTCAATTTTTTGAGTGTTTTACGTGGAGGGTCTTCGGATTTGTTCAGGTAAAAGTGGTAGGGGTGTTCTCAGGGGTTTTTTGATTATTATTATTACGGGGTGGGAAATATAACTTGGGTTCTCCTCTTACAAATTAAAAAATTTTCAAAAAGGAGGTGGATACCCGGGTACTCCGTTACACCCATGAAGCTGTTTTTTTGTCACACACGTAAGGGTTAATTTGCAACCTAAATCTCGAAATCAAAATAAAATACTGTTAATTTATTTGAGAAATAACTTCTAAAAACCTGTTTAATTATTATACTTGAGTATCAACATTTAAAAAAAATAGGCCGCAACCGAATTAAACAAATTAAAATGTAATACAAAAAAATACGCAAGAGTCATGAAAATTACTGCAAAATAAGTTATTTGGGAATATGTTGGTGATTGCTCCTTGCTCACGAGATCAATGTGCTGCCATCAACATAATGGCAGACTTACTTCATCTCGAGTCCCGATTGAGAACAATAGGCAACGATAGCCGGCCTCAATCGTTCCGAATCGGTATGATCCGATTAAGAAACACAATTGGGAGCGATTGAAATTTTTTTTCAATCGTTCGCAATCGGATCCAATCATTTTTTTTGTAGAAGGGAATACGTAACGTCACCTAATTTCGGCTCTCTACATTCTAGCTAAAAGTTTGCTAATCGTACGGCAAATTTTAATCCAGAACGCGCCTTACCTGTCAACTCAAGAAGTATTTGGCAACACATTTTGAGTTAATGCAGCGAAAGAAATCAACCCTATTAATAAAAAAATGGTAAAAATGTTTATTTTTTTATGGCATTTGTTTATATCAATTGTTTAGTAATTAATTTTATATAATAATGACAGCAAGAAATCTTTAGCAAAAAATGTTGAGTGGATTTCCCTAAAAAAGTGACGCCCATTCAGGAAAAAATAGTAAAAATGTACATTTGATTATCAAAATAGTTCAAGAATTGTGCTGTCGATCGTTTTTTGTCCAAAAGAAGTGCTTTTTTCCCCCTGTGAGGCGGCTTCAACAGCGGCGGCTCCAACAGCGGAGGCTCCAACAGCGACGGCTCCAACAGCGACGGCTGCTATTTGCATTATATCAGTCCTTTATAACGCAATGTTGAGGCGTTAGTTTAAACCACTATTTTCGAAATGCTAGATATGTGTGTGGGGTTTGGTTGTAAAAACAAAGAAGCACATCATTTTCCAAATAATAGTAGTAGATTTCAGCAATATAGATATACGGCAATTCGCAATTTTACATTTGCTTTCTTGTTATTTTTTTGGCCCTCTTTCCTTTTTTTAATTTTTGGAGAAGTCAGATTCTTCCTGTAAGGAATTCCGTTTCAGGGCAAGATGAGGTCCATCTACGGTCGGAATCAGTGTGGTGATGATACCTGGTACTTTAAAGCACCATTCAGTGTTTCATATTGCCCTTAAACAGTATTCATCACAGAAAACAGCGGATTGTTTCCTGAACATTAAAAAAGAAAGAACGGCTACCAAAAAGCGAGTAAATAAGCAAAAGTAAGACCTTATCTGTAAAGGTGATTCATAATATTTTCTTGAGTGTTCGCATTGTTAGTGATTGTTCTATATGTGATTATGATTATGATATATTGAAGAGTTCTTTTTATCTATAAATAAGATTTTCGCACTTATCTTAATTAAGACTAAGCTGGAAATAAATAGACACAAGGGATGAAGAAAGTTGAATGCTTAATAAACCAAAGATATAAATTTGTTAACAGAATCGTAGACCTCAATCTTTTATCAATTATAACGTGGATAAAAATGGACAAAATTCGCTAGCCGCCACAGATCTTTACCGATCCGAATGAAATTTTGTTGGAATACTCAGAAGACTGTCATTTTTGACGCACACCTGCAGAGAAGACAAAACAAATTTTTTATTTTGTAAATATACATATAGAAGGGTATATCTTTATATTCCTTATGTATCAGTCATAACGCACAGCAGTTAATAATGACTAAGCTTAAACTAAACTACTTTAATGCAACAAACATACCACAAACCACAAACTCCAAGCCCACAACACCCAACCCCACATATCCCATGCCTACATATCATAAGCCCACTAATTCCATGCACACAAAATCCAAGCCCACAAAACCCAACCCCACATATCCCAAGCCCACAAACCTCAAGCCCACAACACCTAACCCCACATATCTCAAACCTAAATATCCCAAGCCTACAAATCCCAAGCCAACGAATCCCACGCCTACAAAACCCAATTCCACAAAATCCCAAGCCTACAAAACACTATCCCACAAAACCTAATTTCACAATTCCCAAGCTTACATATCTCAAGCCCACAAACTCCAAGCCAACAAAACCCAACCCCACATATCCCAAACATGAGTATCCCAAGCCCACAAATCCCAAGAGCACAAATCCCAAGCCCACAAACCTGAAGCCCACAAAACCCAAACGCGTAAACCCCAAGCCTAAAAAACTCAATTCCACAAAACATCACTCCACAAAATCCCAAGCCTACAAAACCCTATCCCACAAAACCTAGTTTCACAATTCTCAAGCTCACATATCTCAAGCCCACAAACTCCAAGCCCACAAAACCCAACCCCACATATCCCAAACCTAAATATCCCATGCCTACAAAACCCAATTTCACAAAACCTAATTCCACAAAATCCAAAGCCTACAAAACACTATCCCAAAAAACCTAATTTCACAATTCCCAAGCTCACATATCTCAAGCCCACAAAACCCAACCCCACATATCCCAAGCCGACGAACTTCATGCACATAAAATCCAAGCCCAAAAAACCCAACCCCTCATATCCCAAGCCCACAAACTTTAAGCCCACAAAACCCAACCTCTCAAACACTTATTTGAAACCCACAAAATCAAAGCTCATAAAATTCTATAATAACAGTAACTCACAAAAACAAACAAAAAGACACAACCAAGTTGTCTTAGACTTTGTAGGCATGGAGTATTAGGTTTTGTGGGCTTACAATTTGTGGTGTTGGGTTTTGTGGGCTTGGATTTTTTGAGCTTGGAATTCGTGGGCTTGGGATATGTGGAGTTGGGTTTTGCGGGGTTGGAGTTTGTGGGCTTGAGATATGTGATCTTGGGAATTGTGAAATTAGGTTTTGTGGGATAGGGTTGTGTAGGCTTGAGATTTTGTGGAATTATGTTTTCTGAAATTGGGTTTTGTAGGCTTGGGGTTTGTTGGTTTGGGTTTTGTGGGCTTGGGATATTTAGGTTTGGAATATGCCGGGTTGGGTTTTGTGGGCTTGGGATATATGGGGTTGGGTTTTGTGGGCTTGGAGTTTGTGGGCTTACGGTTTGTGGTATGTTTTTTGCATTAAAGTAGTTTAGATTAAGCATTCTGCTAGGAGATATGAACGGTTGGGTCGGCGTCCAATGTCAGGATACAGATGCAGAAAGGGTGCTAGGTAAGTTTGTGGATCCAACAAGAAAAAATTATAACGGGGAAAAATTAGTTAGCTTATGCTTAGAAAAATGCCTATTTATTACAAATACTTGGTTTATACATAAAATGATCCACATGTACACCTGGCGTAAAGGGGATAGCCAAAGTATAATTGACTTCGTTATTGCGGATGAAAGACTACGAGAACTAGTAAAAGATACAAGAGTCATGAGGGGCTCTGAATGCAATACTGACCATTGCCTTTCAGTCTCCAAAATGAACTTAGGGCGGCCATGGAGAAGAAAGGGAACCAAAAAAAACGAAACATACGCGAATCAAGATTGAAAATTTGCAGAAAACGGAAGTGCAGATAGATTTTCAGAATAAGTTAAACGAACGCATCGATGGGGCAACTTGGGAAGCGCTTATAAACAATAAAGATATAGAGGGCATGAGAAACAGCAAAGGTGAAATGTTATATGATACAGACGACATAGTAGACGCTTTGAAAGACTCTTTTAAAGAATTATTAGGAGCTGAAGCTTTAGGACAGCAGAACTGCGACATCGAACATAATGCATCAGAAAACCCAATTGAGAAAGTCTGTGTCACTGAAGTTAGAGATATAATTAAGAACTTAAAAAAGGGTAAGGCTGCTGGTGTAGATAGCATTAGCGCTGAAATGCTTAAATACGGTGGCGAGTACATATATCACAGGCTGTGCGAATTGATAAATTTATGTATCGAGATGAGGGAAGAAGAGTACGGAGTCAATGGATGGCTCCTTCAAGCAATAAAAACAATATATGCAGGTAACAAAGCGAGTGTAAGGGTGATTGGTAAACTGAGTGACTGGTTCGATATTATGCAAGGCGTTAAACAAGGATGCGTTATGTCATCATGGCTATTTATCATATGTATGGACAAGTGTCTAGGAATGGCCCTCTTCGACGAAGAAACTGTAGATCTCGAGACAGTGAGGGTACGTGGTTTAGCTTTCGCAGATGACAAAGTTGTTATAGCAGAATCAATCGAAGACTTGCAAAGAATGTTGAGCAAACTAAATACAAGCATGAAGAACATGGGCCTCAAAATTAACGTAAATAAAACAAAAATCATAGTGTTTGAAGGAAAAGGTGAGAAAACAATGTGGAACATTGCCCTAAATGATGAGAGATTAGAAAAAGTTTATAAATACATATATCTAGGTAGCCTATTCACTAGTGATGGGAAGATAGATGGGGAGTTAGATAGACGCATAAACGAAGGTCAGAATGTTATCGGTAGAGCAGGGTCCATTCTCAGAAATAAAAATATATCAAAAAAAGCTAAAATGGCAATTATATTTGTACCGACTCTGCTATACGGTGGCGTGACTTGGACCTGTCAAGAAAAGGATAAGAGTAAAATTAACGCGATTGACATGAAACCTTTGCGCACAATTTGCGGGAAAGCACTGATGGACAAAGTCCGAAACGAGATAATCCTCAAAGAATATGGTGGAAAAGAGACAATAGTTGACACATGGGAAAGAAATCAGTTAAAATGGTTCACACATGTTGAAAAATGAAAGATGAACGTCTAACAAAACAAGTGTATACAGGTAAAGTAAATGGCAGTATGCCCAGAGGCAGACCGCGGAAAGAATGCTTAGAATGTGTGAACGAGACCTTAATCCGAAAAGACATAAGAAGCCATAGAAACAGGAGAGCTGGTATGAAAAAATGCATGGATGTGAAGGAAGCTGGAGAAGTATGCCAGGGCAGAAAAGTGTGGCGAAAAATAGATTATAAAGAAAATGTGAGTATAGTAAATGACGCCTGAAACAAAAGACCTTGGATACTAATGGGCCCGAGTGGGGAACCTCACATAACAACCTTGTGAAGCTCTTCACTTTGGGTGATCGCTAGAGAGGTTGATCAGCAACCTGGGTCGGATCAGTGTTACGGAACGAACGTGTTATTTAAACAAATAACACGAAATTTCCGGATCAGTCTAAAAAATCGATACCTTCTTCCCAACACTACTATTTTCCAACCGAGCGAGTCATGCATACCCCGAAAGGGAAATGGCTGAATTGTATAATAAAAAAAAAATTAGTCATTATTAACAGCTGTGCGTTATGACTGATACAGAAGGAATAAAAAGATATACCCTTCTATATGAATATTTACAAAATAATTTTTTTTTCTTCTTCTCTGCAGGTGTATGTTAAAGAGGACAGTCGTCTGAGTATTCAAACAAAATTTCATACGGATCGATGAAAATTTGTGGCGGCTAGCGAATTTTGTCCATCTTTGATGTAGACATCAATACATTGCACATGCGCAACTCTACCCGGTTATAAAATTTAACATTTGAAGTTAACGGTAGCCTCTCGTTTGTTCTTCAGTCTCTTTCATACAATACTGCTTTCAGTCTATTTTTTTCAATGAGGATGACTAATCCTTATTACTTAATTTCATCGCCTTAGCTGATTGTTTAAGAACTAAGAGAAGTTTATTAGTACAATTTCATCGTCCTAGCTAACTGCATAAGAGCAATGGTTTTTTATCGAAGAATAATTGGAAAACCTAATCAAAGAACTTTATTATGAATTTAATTAACGGCTTAGCTTTATACGCTGTACACGCTGTATCCGCGAATGAAGTCGACGAACTAAAACAGTTTATTTTATCATCCTAGCTATCGAAGCATAAGAATGATGATTTCAATCTAAGGAAAATTCGTGAACCGACTCAACGAAATTTTATATAAGTTTAGTTAATGCCTTTGCTATCTACGCTAAAGAACGATAATAAAATAATCAATTAAATTCAAAAGAAATAATTATTTAAACAATTTATCATTTATAATCAGATTCTTTTAGAATAATGCTAGAAAGTTGCAGTTTTTCTTAAATTTTCCAATTCTGGTCAACTTTCAAACTATAGTAAGGTGATATTAAAATGAAGTTAATAAGCATAATTGTTTGAACAATTTATCATTATTTATTATTATTTTTAATAATATTCTCTTTGAATAATGCTGAAAAGTTGCGGTTTTTTCTGAAATTTTCCACCTTTTGTCAACTGTTCACTTGGAGCGCGACAATAATTAATGTAATTTGATAAAAATGATTGTTTAAAGAAATTATTATGGTTTTTAACTATCTTCACCTCTAATAATGCTAGATAGTTGTGGTTTTTTCTGAAATTCTTAACTTTTTGTCCACTTTTTACTGAGTGAGATAATAATTAATATAAGTTGACAAACATAATTGTTTATTCAATTAATTATGGTTTATAACTACCTTCTCTCAGAGTAATGCTGAAAAGTTGCCGGTTGCTCTGAAATTTTCACCTTTTCTTTGACTTTTTAATTCTCAATAACTACTTCGAGGAAAATTTACATGTATAATATGATCCATGTAGAATATTCCAAATATCCGTATTATTCCAGAAAAATGTATTCACAAAAAGAAATATTGTTTGAAAAATTATTCTCTCTATTGCTTATTTATTATTTGTTCATAACTAAAAAGCCAAAGAAAAGTAAAAAATTTGAGAAAAAACCGAAACTTTCTAGCAATTATCTAAGAGAAGATTGTTATGAATAATAATAATTTGTTTAAACAATTATTTTTTCAAGTTTAATTAATTTTTACCTTACCCTAAGCGAAAAGTTGACAAAAAGCTAAATATTTCAGAAAAAACGCAATTTTCTACCTTTATTCAAAGAGAATATTATTAAAAATAAAAATAAATTAGTTAAAAAATAATTTTTGTTAACTTGAATCAATTATTACCTCACTCTAATTATAAAATCCGGAAAAACCCCTACTTTCTAACGTTATTCTAAGAGAAAATAGCCAAAAACAGTAAAAAATTATTCAAACTATTTATGTAAACATCTACTTATCAATGGAATGTAGTATTTCATGTATAAGAAACTATTTTTATTTAAAAAAACCGCCAAAAAAATCAGAATTTGCGCCAGCAACTAGGAAACTCCAATTTTTCACTTATATGGTTTTTTGGGACCCTATAAAACAGACTTATGGGGATGATATTAAAAAAGTAATTTTCCATTTGTATTCTGTAGCTAATTGTCAAGAGCAATGTTGAGTTTCATCTCGAGTCACCTAATATTGACGATTCTGAATAAAATGTACAAAAACGTCTGTTTTCTTATGGAAAATACAGGTTAAACTTCATGGGGCTGGTGGAAACTCTGAATTTCATTTTTTTTAAACGCATTTATTTTTTTGCGGATTGAAATTTTCAGCCAATTCACAGCTCTTTTTGGCTTCGTAGCTTTTGAATACCAAGAAGAGCCAGGGGGAGCTTTCGTCAAAAGTCCACGCTTGTCCACAAGGGGTAGAACGGGGGGTAAAAATGTAGTAAAAAATTGTCAACGTGGTGTATGGACTTGAATTATCCTGAAATACCTGAAGTCATTTGAATTGACATGAATTTACATACTTGAAGTCACATGAAGTCACTTGAAGTCACTTGAATTCTCCTGAAGTCACTCAAAATCTCTGAAAATATCTGAAGTCATTTGAATTCACATGAAGTCATGTAAATTAACCTGAAGTCACGTGAATTCACTTGAAGTCACTTGAAATAACCTCATTTCATGAGATTTCACTTGAATTCTCCTGAAGTCACTTGAAATCCCCTGAAATATCTGAAGTCATTTGAATTCACCTGAAGTCACGTGAATTCACATGAGGTCACTTGAAGTCACTTGAATTCTCCTGAAGTCATCCCCCCTCGTGAAAAGAACGACCAACTTAAAATCACATTAAGACCTCTTTCAAACCACGTTTGGTCTTTTTCTGGTCTTTTACCTTTGAGCCTATACCTGCATCAATTTTAGAGCATTGAAATAGACACAACTCTCTCTCTTAAATAAGGATAGCTGTCTGTATCAACAGACTATCTATACCTAAAAGTCCTCAAGAACCTGGGATGATTTAGTATTATTTATGAGATCTAGAGGCTTCAACCAGTTGCCGTTATATTTATTGAACTCTGTCCCTCCCTCCATCTCGCCAACTCTTTCTGTTATTATGGTTATGGCCCTGACTCGTGATGAGCCTAATAATGATGGGATATTGGGAGTTCAAACTGCCGGGACAAGAATATACCTGCCTATACTGTGATCTTAAGTTGGTCTTTTTTTTCACGAGGGCCTCCATCATAAGGAGTGTTAGACATGACTTCACGGGGAGATCAATATTTGCAGGACGAGTTGTAAAACCATGGCCGAAGATTGAACTTCACGTGAGGACCTGTCCAACCTTACGAGTGATGTACGATATTTTATTCAAAATAAGTATTTTATGAGACTGTAGGGCCGTCTGAAAAGTGAAGCGTGTTGCTTATGATATTTTTGGCCGTGAAAACATACGACTGACGTGGCATTTATCTGGTTGGCTGTGATTGGTAATCTCGTATGGCGCGAAATTTGAAAATGGTTCGGTCCGAGCTAGAGTATTATATATATACATACATACATTGATTAGCAGTTCGAACTCGAAAGTTCATTGCCTCACTACCCGATTCGGGTAGTGTTTCTAGGTGGATATTTACTACCAATGTGGGCCCACTACACCCACGATGATTATATATATATAAAATTAAAAAAAAAGTTAAAACACCACCGCAGGGTCCCACTAAGAGCAACTGCCATCCAACAAAATGTCAATAGCCCCCAGTAGCACCGCGGTAAATCACACCTAT